>CM052254.1:1668917-1699461 GCA_028455795.1 Lasioglossum marginatum | reverse complement strand
GGCAAGAATATTGTATATAATTTGGAAATCCGCAGAAGAATGAATGTACTATTTTTAATTGTGTTATTCTGCATTGAAAAGTATTATTCTACATTACAAAAAATGGCAAGAATATTGTACACAATTTGGAAATCCACAGAAGAATTAATATGCTATTTTTAATTCTGTTATTCTGTACTTAAAAGTATTATTTTATTTTATAAAAACTGCTAAGAATATTGATAACATGGGGTCCCGAATATGGTACCTGAAATTCTGTTGGACTCACATGATTGTCAATACAGCTGACTAATGCGCCTATCTATCACTCATTCTTTCTACTCATAACGAATACAGATGACTGTACGTTGAGTAAAGTAAGCTCTGTCCTCGACTGACTACCAATTACTATAGATAATTTGATATTGTCAGAAACTAATGGTTTTATGTCAACGTCCGTAAAGTTTGATGCGAGTAAAAACACTTGATAATAGAGACGTACGCAAGAAAAACATTTCTACTGTAAATTCACCATTTATTTTTATATTCAGAGTCACCTCTAAATTTCTAACAATAGAATCCCCTTTGGAAGTTCCCCTTTTAATTTTCGGACACCCTATGTACAATATTGGCTCCAGCTACCCTGGGGTGGTAAATTCTGTCGAATCATGGGGTGAAATGAAATTTTACTGTAAACTTAGGATAACTCCTCATCAATAGCCTATTTGCTCGAATACACGCGTTTAAGTTGTTTAGCAAACATGACTCTGACAATTTCAAACATGAGAAATGTAATCAAGCGAAATCAATCGTGTAACAAGCGAATACAAGTTAAATTTGAATTTCCCGCTACTATCTAACACATATTTAATGTATACGTGTATATGTATATTAATTTAATCTAAAATATAACAAAATAATTTTATTCTTTAATATTTTTATAAAATTATCCTATTTATTGTACGTTTGATCCTTTCGTGTGAATGAATATGATGATTAATTGTTTTAAAAAATATCTGTAATATTTACGAGTAATATTTACAAGAAATTACAAAATGTAATTAAAACAGAAAGATATATTTATACTTACTTAAAACTTGTTCAGCTTGCTCAATATTTATTGACCTAAAAAAATATAACAAATTAAAATATGTCTTACATAAAACTGAATAAAACAAACTAAAATGATTCAAATTAGTACAAAATGTAAATTATAAATTATTATGGTATTTAGTACTTTAGAAAATATGATTTAATAAAATGCAAAACGTTCACCGAGTAATTATTGCACCAAATATTTAATCAATTACTTACCATTCCTAATAAAACATCAATTATATATGGCAACAAATAAAACAATTAATTTTCACATATTAATTCCTGCATCAACAAAAAGAAACGAATTCGATATTTATAAAAATAAGATCAATTTTTACAACTCATTTAAATACAATGAAAGTCTACTACTTCAGTGTATAAAAAAAGAAAGTAATTAATCAAGGATAATATATATGTTAGTTTTGTAGGAGATTGTTTTTATAAAATTAAGAAAACGCATATTGATTATTACTAGACTGCGGATGTTTATGCCATTTTCAATATTTGTAGGCAAATTATAACAAAGTGGAATCATGTAAAATGTTATTTTCGGTGGTAGTAGTCTTTGTGTAGATCTGAAATAAATAAAAATTGTACTCAATTCTGTGGAATTTTATTTTCCAGCATTTTTGAAAATTTTTTGTAGCCATAAATGCATAAAGATCCGCAGTCTAATTATTACATACATTTTCCAATGTATGATTATTGTGCTTGTTTAACGTCTCCAACAAATATATTTCTTTGTTCATGCACTATGATAATAAATGCTAAGCATCTGAATAAATAAATTTCAGTGCCTTTTACAATCACAGTAAAATAATCACTTTCAGTGCTCTGTAGAGCTAGTGTTAAATAATAATAATCATTGAATGCATAAAAGATCAGACAGGAAATCTACAAAAATTTAGATTTTATTATAATTTAAGAAAATTTAAAATTTAGATTTTTAGAATCACAGTAAAATAATCACTTTCAGTGCTCTGTAGAACTAGTGTTAAATAATAATAATAATCATTGAATGCATAAAAGGTCAGACAGGAAATCTAGAAAAATTTAGATTTTATTATAATTTAAGAAAATTTAGAATTTAGATTTTTACAGTCACAGTAAAATAATCACTTTCAGTGCTCTGTAGAGCTAGTGTTTAATAATAATAAGATCAGACAGAAAATTTATAAAAATATAGATTTTATTATAATTTAAGAAAATTTAAAATTTAGATTTTTACAATCACAGTAAAATAATCACTTTCAGTGCTCTGTAGAGCTGTTAAATAATAATAATCATTGAATGCATAAGATCAGACAGAAAATTTGCAATTTTACGAAAAGTATTGTGTCTGCAGCACAATAAACCGCGTTTCCCGATGCCAATCGCCAAGCGTTGAGCTTTACTACTTCCTTCCCGGAGAATGTCTCGAGGAAACACATGACTCTTTTTCGCAAATTCAACGGTGAATCCCGTTCACAACGGTGAATGGCGCGGAGGCGATAAAAAGAAAATCTTCCTAAGATATGTTAAAACGACAATGTTACTCGTTGGACGATAGTGAAATGGAACTGTCGTTCGTACTTAAGAGTTCATTTCGCTGACCTCACTCGTGCAACTATGATATGCAATAAACGTACCTCTGATGCTTTCTTCCAGTTGCTCCTTTGGCGAGAAGACCCGTGGATATGTAAATTCTGAAATTAAAGATGTGTCCCCGCCAACAGCTGACACTGTAACGCTGTAACGAAAAGCCGACGACCTGACAAGATCTTTCACGTAGAAACGGAGATTTCCATTCGAGAATTCTTTTAAGATGTGGCACAGTGGTGTCGCGGTCCCGAAAACCTGTCAGAAACTCGAAATATGAGAATTCAAGAATTATCCGCCAGTAAATTATTAGGTTGTTGCATATGAAATGCCCGATTTTTAGCAATGACATTAAACAAACGCAATTTCATACCCAACGTATTCTATCTACAGATTTCAAGTTTCTTGATTGTATTACGGTAAAAATAAGACATTATGGTCATTCACGTTTTTCATTTAGCAAGATTGTTATCTTGATTTTGTAGTTCTTTTTTACCATCAACGATTAGTAAGTTAATTAATCACCACATTTTGACCAAAAATCACATAAAAGTTATTTTTCCAGACATATAAAAGGAACACACGACAGTCGCGTTGGTTGACGTTGAAATAAACTTGATTTAAAAGTAAAATTATACATCTAAATTAAAATTGAACATAGAAAGAAAGCATAGAAATTTTCTTTTACATTATAATCTTGAATGAGAAGTATTAGATGATGTTATTGAGGGTGACTTGTTAGTTCACAATGAACAGGGCTCTGGCCACTCTGCTACCTCGTTATAGATATGTTACCGTTTTGGCCGCGCATGCGCGAGAAAAGTTGGCTCATATCGGAACACTGGGTGTGGACGTAAGAATCAGAAAAAAGAATTTCGAAACACGTATCGCTTTAGCGTCTTTATTGACATGCGTACTTTACAATTTGCATTGATTCTCCAGGAATCTCGAGTTTCGTTGGAACCTAACGGCCTTAAATCTATGTGTCGATTCTCAAGAAAACGAAATTTCACATCGTGGATAAAGTTACTTTCAGAGACGTATCCCTTTCCCCTATGGTTGGCTTCACGGAAAGAACAGGGGCTCATCTGTCACTATCCGTGAATTCCGAAAGATATTCCCACTGAAGTTACACAGGGGCGAACTTGTAATTGAAACGTTAAATCGTTTAAAACATCCCTGATCAGGTCGCGATAAGCTCTTCGTTTCCTTTACGGTCACAGAACAAACGAGTAAGCCGAGCGGTTCTCGTCTCTAAATGCTAGATTAGTAACCACACTTCCCGAACCTATTTAGTTTAATTAAATTACTCGCTCGGTGTTTTCGTTCCGTTCGATTCTGTATTCGTTTCCTTCTTACAAGCGTTATGTACACGACGTCATCTTTACAGTGTAAGCGTAAGTTCCACAACGTTAATAACTATAAAATTGTTCACCTTCGCGCAAGACGGAGAACTTTTGATTACGATTCGGCGAGCACCGGCGACAAAAATCGGGCAGCTCCCACGCTCGAATTAATCGCAGCGTCATGCTCGCTAAATAGGAAGATTAAACATACGTCACCAGAAATGCTTCGCGAAACGATGATGACTAAATTTGTCGTGCGAGAATGGCAAGGTACGAATTCCCACGAACCGTCCCGCCGTACACGCAACAACGAGGACACTCTTTCATTTGTTCGGACATTCTGGACGAATTTTGCTGCCGAAGGAGTCGCAACCTGAAATAAGAAGAACATCGTGACCACTGGGGACGAGAACATTCAGTCTGGAACAAAATTAAAATTTTCTACTTATTTTCAACCATTTCAACTTATTTCACTGGAGTGAAATAGAAACTTATTTTCTTTCTTAATATGTTTAATTGGTCGAAAATAATATAACAGTGTTTTTAAATTCTACTAATGTTTTCACTATGTCGAATTACACCTACTCTCATTTTTGTTATAAATGCATAGAATCCGCTATCTAGACATCACACACTGACAAATAAATATTTTTCCTATCTAGAAATTGATATTAATTAACCTTTCGTGTTTCTTATCACTAGACTATGGATTTTGTGCACTTACAGCAAAATTTAGTAGATGCAATTTAAAATTGTGGGAAAATTTAAAAATTTGAAGGTGGCAATATATTATTTGCATCTGTTCAAATTATCAAGGGGAGAAATAACATTCTACTTAGCTTCTCTTTCTTGCAATCAATGCAGATAATTTTTATTTTGCACGGTTCGTCTTAATTCAGCTAATAATTCTTTCACTTTACTGTGTCATAATATCCATATCAGTGTAAACTATATTTACATTAATTATGGTAGCATTTTTATTGTCTCTCTAAATGTTCATTATTAAAAAATCACTCAGTTAAAGGCTAAAATTGACTAAACTTCCTTATCATAATCTTCCTTAAAATGAGGCCTATTAAAATTTTCTTGTGGTTACTAATAATATTATAGTGTTCTTCCAGGATTAGCATTTTAATTATTCTATTTGGAATTGCATGCAAATCAATTCTTAGTGATCAAGTTGTTTTTAATAGCTATTATTAACATAAATGTGAGAAAAGCTGAATCAATTTGTTCATCGACATATCTGACGTCAATCAACGATATATTTGAGGACAATATTTTTATCGCTTCGATAAATGTTCATGTTCTGCAAACAATTTTCAGCACAGTGTCCTTTTCTATAGTAATTCTAGAAAATTAACTTTTAAATTGATCATATAGACATTCTTGATCATGCACGTTTTTGTAATTAAGTGTAGCAAACGAAAATTAATTCAATTTCTTTAAGACCTCCACAAAGAAGTTCCTTATGGAAAACTGAAAGCTGCAGATATTCTTTCAATATTTATACTAATAACTAGACTGCGGATGTTTATGCAATTGTCAATTTTTGCAGGCAAATTTTAAGAAAGTGGAATCATGCAAATCTTATTTCTGAAGGTACAGAAGTGGCCATTATACAAAGATATTCACGTGCAATTTTTGATAAAATGGGTTAACTTCGTTGAATTTTCATGCGAAAATAATAACGTATCTTCTTTGCGATTTAAATATTGTGAGTTTCGATAATTTTCCACTTATAACACAGCAGTCGATGAGCTAGGTATCGTATTATTTGTAATTGTTATTTCATTGTCAAGGGATAACTAAATTGATAATTTGCTATTTTGCCGATTTACGGACATCTACGTCTGTGAACTATCACATGTTGCAATCCGATAGATTATAATTATACATGTTGAATTAAATTATGCATTAAAGGACAGCATAATTTATTTTAAAAGTAAAAAAAATAACGATTAGAAAAATCAGAGAATTTCATAAAAGTTTCGAATCTGTTCGAACTAGATTCGAGTATATTTGCAAGTATTACTTCCATTGACCAAAGTACTTGTAAAAGGTACGAAACTACCTGACATAGGTTCGAGTATACTTAGGAGTACTATTTCTATTCTTCGAAGTACTTGTAGAGAGTTCGAATCCAATCGATCAAAGTTTGAACCTGTTTGCGAGGTACTTGATCACATCCCTAGTTGCATGTTACTACAGTCAACAAAAAATAATTCACGAATGGACTTAGGCCACTTTCAAAATAAACGGCTCATTTCATGATTTACTACTCCGAATTTTTTATTTTTGTCCACTGAATCGAAGACTGTGCGCCAGGGCCAAATAGACCGACACTTTCGAAGGCTCCCCCGAATCCGAAACAAAAACAACTGCACGCCATTAGGAATTATTATTGCTTCCCATCTTCTAAAAATAGCGGATCGGATCGGTTCGATTCGAAACGAGGGATGATGGTGGGAGACTGAAATTTTTCAGCGACCATCTTGCCTCGCGTATTACGAAAGTAGTACGTAAGTGTCGGGAAAAGTGGGCAGACTCGATGATGGGTACACAGATCGATGACGGGAAGGCGCAAGAAAGATAACCACCCAAGATGGAAGGGGCTGAAAACTCGAAAAGAGTGAAAGCAGAGACACGACGCGACGGGCCGCGGGTGAGCGGGGGTGTGTGCGCGCCGCAGCTCTCTTGTCGAGCGAAGTTTTCCGCCGGTTTCACGGCTTGGCCTACTTCCGTGGAGTCTCCTAACCCAGAACCACAGCGTGGACACGTCGCATAGTGTGATGGATCGTCAATATAGCTGGACGAAAATCATTTTAGTCCCCATCGTCAAATCTTTCAATTCAGTTATCTAATTTCAAAACAGCTACAGTGAACCACGAAAGTACAGTGCTGTTCACTTGAATAGCCTCGAATAATCCAAATAACTCCATAGTATGGAATTGCACCTCATATCATAACGGAACCAAGTGATGAATGACGTCGAGAAAGAATTCGATTCTCTTTCTGTAAATAATGATAGTAGTAGGAAAATCCGTTTGGTCCGTCCAGATTGAATTTTTTCTCATCTGAGAAAATTATATTGTGCCATTGTTGAGTCCAACTCATATGCATTCTAGCAAATTGGAGTCGGGCTTCAATATGCCTTCTCATTAACGCAGGTTTTCTTTGCATTTTCTTGCGTTTCAGATACATGACAGACACAATAATGAAATCATGATAACAGTAATATTTGTTCACTTATAAAAATTAACAAGTTGATTACATATTTAATGGTAATGTTGAAAACAAAATTTATTACGATTATCACAGTGAAGTTTTATCAAGGTTTTTCTATACTAAATATACAAAATTTGGTGTGATAAAAGGAAGTAAACGTATCGTTTAATAACACTGTCCAACACCAAATTTGTTTCACAATTCCATTGTGATTGTGGCTCTTCTAGAGTTTTATGCGCTGATTCAGAATCTGCCCTTAATTTTTCTCCTAGACGAACAGTTTTTGAGAAACACGACTTTGAAAAAAAAAACATATTTTTCAACTTTACACAAATATTGTGATGTTATTATAAAAGATATTGAATCGTCCTTTGCGGCAAAAGATTCTGTAGACTTCCCCGAATACAGCGATATTCAATATTAATACATTATGAATGTTTAAACATGTTTAAACAATAAAACATGTAAAACAAAGTGAAACAAATTTGGTGTTGGACAGTGTTATTAAACGATAACATCATAAAGTAGAACTCACATAAGAAAATGAAAATTGCAGGCTTAAAGACTGATAGAGATATCGAACTTAAAAATACTGATGATGAATACGATGACTTACCCTTAAACGAACGGATACACTTGAGTACATTAAAGATACTGAACGCGGCAAAGTTTAAAAGAGGCAATAAAAATATAAAATGGATAGATGCCAACAACAATACTGAAAATATTGTTGTTAATCTCAAGACGGAGGCGAAAGAAGAAAATTCAGAAAAGGCTGCAGTAGAAAAAAAGAAACCAGATATCGTATCAGTCGAAATGATTGTTCCACCATGTACATCATATAAAGATCTTCTCTTAAATAAATAAAAAAAATTATTCGAAATTTACACAAGAGGACCACAAAAGGAAGAGTTGAATCGGATGACTCGTGTAAACCTTAAAATATTTTTCTTTTTTTTCTTTGAGCATTATCTTCGTCTCTTAAGTTATTTCTACATATTAAGCTGATGATTAGTTCAGACTAAATTGTACATTATGCAGAATTTAAGCCTACATGCAGTACGAACTATTTTCATTATTTTTCTTTATTAAGTTAATAATTCCTATTCAGTTTTTCAGTGCCAATAGCTGTACCAAATATGCCAATGACTGTACTATTTGTCTTACGATTGTTATTTACTGAATATATTTTATAATAAAAGATTTATGATTCGTAAAACTGTTTGATTTTGCATAAAAATCTCTATTAGCTTGTAATAATAGTAAGTTAAGCTCGTTTAAACATTTCAAAAAAAGATAAAATGATTTTTACTACGATTTTGGCTTAAGGTGCCAATCATTGTACAGTTTACCCTAGTTAGATTTAGGTTAATCCGTATTACAATGTAACTAAGAGAGATACGCCAATTTCAGTAAAAATGTCATTTTTCTGGAACAAGCATATGTCTCCATTCCCAGAACTTTGTCGATAAATTTCAGATGATTCACAGAAAGATTTATTCAGAATATACAGTAACGAAAATTTCGTGGAACGTTTCCCTTTTCAAAGGAACGAACATGTTATTGCTATCCATGGTTTTACGATTCTGTCCCACTGGGCGTCGCGACGCATCGTATGGGGATGACGATATCATGAAATAATATCTTCTGATCAATGTCGTAAACATTCTTTTCGAGTTAGACTCCCTCTAAGGATGGCTTCCGGGTAACGGCCGTCCCCATAAAATAAAGACTCGGCTTTAAATTAGCCTCTATTGAACAAAACGGCTCATGGCAGAGAGACACGAACAGTTATTTCGGGACCACCATGGCCACTCCCGTTGACACACGACGGTGTTCGAGCAAATATTTCACGGGTAAATGAAGGGTTGGTAATTAACGCGATCAAGTAGTTCCGCCCTTATGCCTAGATACGTGTACGACGGATGTATATCTCGGGCAAATTAATATTGTCACATATTGAAACCGTAATTAATCTCGTACCGTGTTTGATATGGGCAGATTAAGGGTGTATCGGTTGCTCGAGCGTATATCGTATCGAGTGGAAATTAATACGGAAAATTGAACAATTTTCGATCAGCCTTTTTCGATTTGCGTGGTTGGTGGCTTGTTTACTAACACCATTTTACCACGTTTTTATTAACTCGCTTTCTTGTCTGTCTGTTTGTCTGTTCCGTACAAATTTTGCAATTGATTTTAAACTAACTTCCCGATGAGCTACAGACTTGACACTTTAAACATAGCTCATAACTGGATGACAATGCAATATTAATTCGCTTTCTTGTCTGTCTGTTCGTCGAAAAACAGAAAATAATGATTTAAATAAAAAGTAATTTTAATATATTATAATATATAATATATTATATTATTAATATATTAATATATTTTATTTTTAATATATTATAAAAGTAATTTTAATATAATTTCAAAATAATTTTTCCTAGCCCCATACAGATTCCTAACCCCAGATAGTCCTGAAAATTTGTGATTGTGAATTTTGAATAGCTATGAAAATACTTGTAAGATTTAAAACGAAACATGCGGGGCGCAAGATAATAGTAAGGAGTGTAGAGAGTAGCTGCCGTTGAGAAAACTTACACAACAATTCATATCATTTGCAGTGCAATATAATTGTTAGTCACTTAGGTGAACGCCCCACGTTTTTCGTTTTAAATCTTACAAGTATTTTCATAGCTATTCAAAATTCACAATCACAAATTTTCAGGACTATCTGTATGGGGTTAGGAAAAATTATTTTCTACTTTTTAGTCCGTCTTAAAAACGTGGTATATTAAAAATTTTTTTTTATTTATTCAATTTGCTTTTCGTATGTCATGAAAATGTTGCACATACATATACAGTGAGTGTAAAAAGTATTTGTACGTCCTTTAAAATAGAATAACTTTTTTATAATTGTACCAAACGACCTGATTTTTTATAATCGATAAGGAGCATTGGTTTCCGATATCCGTAATCGGTACAATCACCCTAAATACTAACTTAAGACACCTTGAGTGCTCCATAGGTTTAGTGTTAAGTTCACGGAAAAAAAAGAAATGGTTTAGTGTTAAGTTAGCTGAAGCAATGCTGTTATTGGCTGAAATTTTCAGACATTTATTCAATAATATATTTTCCATTCTGTTCTATTACTATTTGCCATTTTCGAGGTAACTTCTCGTGTTATTGAATAAAAATATGAATAAATACCTTAATTTTATCTTTGATTCTCAATTTGAAAATGCTACAAACTTTCTTTCCAATCCAATATTAACCTGGTCTAAGGACAAGTTAAGAGAAAAGAGTGCACGAGAAGCAGGTGGAGGGAAAGAGAAACGGTTGATTGAGATCTTTAGAAAAATAAACCGTGGAACTGGGGCTAATTCCACCGGAAGTCACGACAAAAGCAAGGCGAACATCTAATTTATTTTTAGATATCGTCGATGAGTCATTCGGCAGCCGACGCCAAGTACAAGCACTTTCCATTAAGCGTCACCCTACTTTTCCCATTTGGCGTTAATTCCATGTGAATTCGTTTACTGTTTCCAAGACCTCCTCTACTGGCATCTAACTTCTGGCCTCCATTTCGGCTGGCTCTGTTTACAGCAGCCAAAGACGCTTTCACGGATGAAATCGTACTATGATTACGGAGCGACTCGAAGCAATTCGAGACGATTCAATATTGGAACGGTATCAGGTTTTAGCACTCCTTCGGGTTGCTTTTAAGCGACACCAATCGTACGTTAACCTGTTTCCAGGGAACTCGTCGAAACTACTCATTGTCCACAATTCTTCGCGCTGCACACAACCTTTCCACCATATTTCTCATTTTAAAATATGTACGCGCGGTTACGATTGAAAAATAAACATAATATGTAGACTGCGGGTCTTTATGCAAAATAAAAATTGTCTGCGTCGATTGCAAGAAATAGAATCCAAATTTAATATTATTTCCTCCCTTAATAATTTTAATATATTCAACATTTTCAAAATTTTCCTACAATTTTGAATTTTATCTACTCAATTTGACTATAAATGCGTAAAGATCCGCAGTCTAATAATAAAATTATTCGGTAATTTTTAACAAATATTTGATCATACTTTAGAGGATATTTGTGAATTAAGAGGTTACATAGAGTTAAACGGTTGAACAATAAGAGAAATTCAACAATGTTTTAATTATGGTTCTTTAAAAAATCAATACTTTATTTTTAGAATATTTTATGGGAGGGAGATTTACAGTGGCCGGAATTAATATTCGGACACTCTAAAAAACACGATAACTTTTTTAATATTGTACTATACTATATTTGAACTTTTTTGGAAAGCTAGAACTATTAGTTTACTACAGGATGTGAAAAGAAATTTTTTCAAAAATTGCAATGGATCGGAATTGTAGAAAAAATACTAAAAGTTGTATTTTACAACTTTGTGAGATCAGAAGTATTGTTTACATTATGTATTGTGGATTGTAAACAATAACGTCATTCACACCGTATTTTGTAACACAATGAAAATTAAGTTCAGCTGAATAGACCTCACTTAGAGGTCTGGCTTAAATAAAAAAGAAAATTAAATTACAATATACAAAATATATTATATTATTTTACTATATATTAATTATACTATAATTAAACAAATGTGATAGTGTAAGTGGCAGTGAATATTTTCGAAATGTTAATAACAAAATGTTCATATATTCTTACAGATAATATTTAAAAAAAGTAATTTTATATAGTACCAGTTAATCACGAAAGTAAAAACTTGATTAAAACGTACGATGCGTAACAACATTAGTTTAAATCTAGACAAAGCGTCTGTTGCAGAAATAGAAATTATTGAAAAAAGTTCTTCTGCGATGATCTTATGTTTTCAAATCATTGTTAGTGAGTAATAATTGCGAATTTTAGGTTCTTAGTCTTACAGCATCTATTTTCATGTAAACTTCGAATGATGCACGGTACCTAATGGAAGCTAGTAAAACAGTAGTAGTGTCTACCTTAAGCCGAAGGTATTCTGGCCCAATGCGAACTAATGACACGGTTCTAGTGTTCGGAATATATGAATTGGTAGTCGTGCATACAAGTCTCCGGAGTCTGACTTATCATTGACAATTTTATGTGTCCCGCATGCTCCGCTGACACTACATTATGAACACGGCTGGTTTCTGGAATGGTTACCGCGCAAAAATATGTCCGGCCTAAATGGAGCCGTAAATAATGAGGCAAAGTACAGCAGTGGCCAATAAATTGCCCATTTCTTCAAAGTGAAACGTAATAACCATATCAAATTGTTTCAGCGTGTCTTTTTGACAGTTTTAATGCTTGTTGTGAATTGTAATCACGAGAAACTACGAACACTACTTTTTATTCAAATATATGTATAGTGACCCGAATTAATATTCGGACGCTCTAAAAGAGACGATAACTTTTTTAATATTGCACTACACGATTTGATCTTTTTTGGGAAGCTTTAGCAATTACATTACTACAGGATGTGAAAAAGAACGAGGGGTCCCTACCAAAATGACCCATTTTAGATTTTTTATTTAACAATTATTGAAATTGTAAAGCTGTTTTAATGGGAATTTATTGAATATATTTTTTGACTCCAGTATATATTACAGTAAAAACGCACAAAATATAAATAAATTTAATCTTGTTATTTTTATAATACTATACACATCAGTCACTTTTGATGGTCGGTAAGTTTAGTTTGATTATTTCTACCTTTTTTAATCATACATTAATTTTAGGTAATTTTAATGTTATAAAAAAGGAAGAATTGTACACTCATATTGTAATAGTTCATAATCTATGGCTGTTGTTTGGTATGTTAACAAACAGAGGACCAGTAGCTCGCTGACTGTATTACTTACTGAATGTAATGTATGAAATATTAATTGCTGAATGTGTGGGTGTAAAATTATTTTTATAAAAGTCCTACAACATACCGTTTTACTGCTTGATGTGAATAATGCTCATGAGAAAGGCAAACTAAACATATTCATATTTTTATTATGGTTGTTTATAATAATTGCACTACTTTTTTATTAAAATGTATGCATTCCAATTGTACAAAACTCTGTATAAAATTATTGAATTCTGTGCTAATGACTAATCACTACCAATGAAAATTTGGTGTTGATTGACAACTTTGGCTGTTTACTATTAAACTTTGATTATTTTTACCTTTTTTTATTATACATTAATTGCAGATAATTTGGATAAATGTTATGTTATGAAAAAGAAAGAATTAATTTGTAATTATACCATATTTTTCATATTGTATTTTTATCGAATTCGAAGCAACAATGTGTAAAAGTTAAAAGTGTCAAAATTTTGTAAACTTACAATGTTGAAATTGAAAGAGTAATACAAAGCAACAAAAACTGTTTAACCTATCATAACGGTAAAAGCTTAGGAAACTGAGGAAAGTATGAAATGTTGTAATTAATATACAAATATGTTAATATTAATTTATACACTCTATGTTGGATACATAGAATATAATATCGACATGAATAATTATAATCGAACTCTAGTTACGCAACTTGTGGTCAATTCACTTCAAACTTGACACAATGGTGCTAACTACCCCATACAACTTCAACCTGTTAAGAGGAAGTGATTTTCCAATGATTTCCAAAGCGATTTTCCGAGCACCCATACAATCCATAAACGTAAATAAAATAAAATAAAGTTAATTAGGTAAATAAAATTAATTGAGCAAGGTAAATTTAAAAGTCTTTGAACGAGGAGATAAATGAAGATCGATGCGATTTAATTCGTTTCTTTCAGTTAAACAGCCGGCGAATAAAATAAGAAAGTTTGCGACGTTCTGTAAATTACATCCGGTTGTTCGGAAAAAGTCACTGCTCAGTGAAAAATGGGGAAAAGCTCGGAATTCAAAAAGTTCCGTAATTATTCCGTCGCGTTCAATACAGTTTCAATGAGGTCCGGACAATTTCCTCGGAAATCACTGCGTAATTTTCCCCGCGAATAAATTAAATGTAATTTGAGACTGTTTAAAAGCACCAGTTCTGTTCCCTTTCAAGGCAACCCGGACTGTTCCATTTACCGAAAGTGGTCCCTTTGGAATGCAAATGGACCGCCTGCGTTCGAACTGCACCACCAAAAAGGTTACAAACCGCTGGTCATTGTAAATCACTACGTCTGTAAACAACGTGCCGACAAACTCTTTCTGCAATGGTTGGTCAAATTCCTACCGGCGACTGCCAAGCAATTTGAAAATAGCCCATTAATCTGAAATACTTCATCGTTCAGAATTTCGAAAACGATTTTTTTCATTATAAGTACGATGCCCGCGTACAACCAATCGCGATCTATTAATGAACTGGCGTCGATGTAATTATTTCGCTACGGATATAATCGAATAAACACACTCCATCCCGGTCACAATTACAGTTTGTAATTATTTTTATGCTTGATGGATCGACGTTGGAAAACTGAATCTCGTGTGTAACTGTTCAAACGAATATTAATGCGTTTTTTAATTAACCCGTTGGATTTTTAAAAATTCGCTTTTACTATGAAACATAACATTCGTAATCTTAACACATTTCAGAGCAATAATGCAACTAAATATTAATAAACGCAACGATTTAGTTAATACAGAAAGCTTATCAATGTAGGGACAATGGTATAATTCTTTTCTCTAAAAACAAAATGCGTTATTAATATTTTTCGTTTTTAAATATTTGATTATTTCTGTAAATAGTCAATTCTGTAAGTACATTCATGAATCTTTAAAATATCAATTTTGCAACAAAAAACAATTGGAAAAATGTCAAAAAAATTGATTGTGACGTTGTTTCATAACGTTGTAACTAAAGAACGGCGTAAGTTAAATAACTTAACGGCCTTAGTTGAATAGAAAATAAACTTCCATTGATGTTCGTATTGTTCATGTAACAATTATAGAATCATGGTCAGAGTACTAAAAATCTGCATGGAAAAAGAATTGATCTTGAACAAGGATTTTATTGAACTCGAAAAACAAATTCTTATAAAATACCATTACATGAAATAATATTTATTCATATTAATGTTCCTTATTCAATAATATATGAATACATAATATAACCAGAGAGAGAATGTACAAAAATAAATATCTCACAATGATCTTTTACTATATTTTAATGTCTATGATAGTTTAATAGTTTAATTATTTGTTTCAAATGTCAAGTACAAAAATCGCAAGCTGATTCTAGAAATTAATGTTCCTTATGAAATTATACATGAATATAAATCAATATCTCAAGGAGCTTGTCTTATATTCCAATGTCTATTAAATTTTAAGTACAAAAAATTCCTTCTGTTCAATAATGCATGAATATATAATAACCAGAATGTATGAAAATAAATATTCCAAGGAGCTTTTCTTATATTCCAATGTCTACATTTTACGTAAAAAAATTCAAGCCAACTCTAAAAATTGCTAATGATTGACATACTAGTTGATTTGTTGACATCCAGAGATAAACGTGTTGCAGTGAATTCATTGAAATAAGTCATTAGAATATCAAAGGAGAAATCGATTTCTGTCGCATTCCAGTTTTCCTTATCGTGCGAAAGCTAGAGTAAACGACTTCAAACTAAAAACCGACCTAACGCCGACGTTGACATCAGCGTACCTTGAAACGAGTACATCAGCAGAGAATGGTTAATTGCATTTCCGTTTGCGTCAATCTTCGCAGAATACATCGACCTGATTAAGATTCGCTCGCGAGGATGCGGAGTCATTTCCACTACAACGATAATAGTACCTAGTCTTTGAATTTTCACCAACAACATTTTTCACCGCAACGTGAATGCTTGTTGACTACATCTTTATCAACAAGCGACGTTGCTGCACTTTTATCTGGCCGTTGTAAAAGAGACGTCAATCAAGTGCGCATTCAGAGATGCAGTCGCTCACGAAAGTAACGAGTGGTTAGACCCGAGAACTAATTTTATCAAGAGCCAGCAATTTGCAAGAGATCTCTAAATCGTGATATTTTATGTAAAGATATCCCGCAGTTATAAATCTATAATTAAGATGAAGTTATTTTTATTATAATATGAGCGAAATTTGTCTACCTTGTTTTTATTAATATACTATAGGTTAGTACGAACTATTCGCAACAGATGGTGCCCAAGAATAAAGGTGTTTTCCTCGCTTAAATCAACTAGTGGTAAATTGTCACGTAAGAAGTACAACTTGTGTACAACTTTGAGGTTACTTTGAACATGCAATAATTTATAAGTTGATTATATATTCTGTGTTATTTTAGGTAAGTACAACAGATATCGATGTATGATTTTGAATTTCCGTCGGAATCCAACGAAGTACAATAAAGTCGCAATATTTTTCCAACGGCTGTGTTCTGCACGGAGACGTATCGTGTGGGGACATTATTTTTTTATAACTGCGTCAACCGCGCCGACCGCGCCGAGAGTACAATCGCATGTAAATACGGATCGCACGGCCGAAGCGTGTCGGTGTGAACCACTACTAATCCAATTACAATACTTCTTTATTTTTCATTATTTTGTTATGGGGCTTTCACCAACTTATTTCTGGCATTTTTCTGATTAAAATGACACCAAACACGATATAATTTCAACTGCATTTAAATGTGCCGACGACTATCCGCGTCTCATTCTTTCCCATACGCTGTCTTTCCTTGCGCCCGAAACTTGCATCGTCAATTAAACCACTAAATACGGTTGAAATTATATCGTGTTTTGTTGTTTTATATCGTATTTTAATCAGAAAAATACCAGAAATAAGTCGGTGAAAGTCCCATACAAATATAATGAAAAATAAAGTTTTGTAATAGTGCTTCACACGATATACCCGAGCCGAGATCAATCATCGCCGTCCTGCGACGTTGGCCGGCACTGGATAAATTCTGGGTAGAAGGTCGCGGAGAAATATCGCGACTTTACTGTATAAATATTATATACATTACTATAACACTTTACAAAAAATTAGAGAAGTATATAACGTAATAAGTATAAAGTATAAGTATATAAAATTAATGCCGTAGGGAGAACGTCAGTAAGCTTCTACTGAATGAATAGCTTTCGTGGTCGCACTTGCACGTCACTTCGATTCGATCTTGCCCTTTTAGTGGAATGTTTGAACGTTTTCTCGCATCGTGGAATTTGAATATTCATCTGGGGAGATTTTTCATTGAAACGTCGTGGACAGAGTTATTTCATTGGCACTGTTCCCTGCATAGGTTACGTGTGTGCACAAGCGAACTGAATCAAACTATACAATGTAATCTAAATCCTGTCAGATGACAAACACTTTTCTCCACGTGAAATTGGTCACGAACGTCGCGTCCCTCCGATTTCTGGTATGCTGTAATACGCTCACGACTCGCTCCAAGGAATCTGACAAATCAAATCCGCTGCGAACCCGATATCTGAAAGAATTCACCCGGTAGCTACAATAATACCGTCACTTATTTATCGAGCTCGATACATCCCGCGGGATAACCTGGTATCAATATTAAATTCACGTTCACCGTGAGGTACCGTCCTGGATAAAATAATATCACGAGCGTGCTCTCTTTAATTTTTCGAAAACCACATACCGTGACTATTATTAACCCTTTGCACTCCTTTGTCGAATGACTCGACATCAGAAAAAGAAAAATATAAAGGAAACGGGTTTTTATATGTATTTGCGTTCTTCCTTTATTTATTTAATTTCTTATTGTTTAGTTAAAAACAAATATAAGTTCCACAAATATAAATCACAACAAAGTTTGAGAGCTATATTTAATATAATTAGTACACAAAATTGTTTAAGATAAGTAGCAGTCAAGGAACTGTCCTTTGAACGAATAAAACACTTAAAATAGTAGGAATTTGTTGGCAATAAAATTGAAAAATAATTCGGAGTGCAAAGGGTTAATATTTAGACACTAAAGACACTTAAGAAAACAACTTTTGTAATATTGGGCCAGGCTTGAATTTTTATGAGAAATTAAAACAATCAGTTTACTACACGATGTGAAAAAAGTTTGTTGAATAATTGCAATTGGGACAAATTTCAAAGAAAGTGCTGAAAGTTACAAGCATTAAAAAAATCTTCAGATTCATTACAGATAGACAATCGTGAAGAATTGCAATTTCTACCATCTTTAAACGTTTGTAGATTTTGATGAAATTTTTGGAATATGTATTATATAATTTATGCAGATCTACAAAATGTACTTTTAAAATTTTTAATATAGTCTCACATAAAAACCTTTTTTCAATTCTTTCAAAAATTTTGTTAGTGATGCAGCAAACCAATTGTTCTGACTTCTGAAAAAATTATAAGCTGCGTGGTCTAATATTAAAAATGTTATCGTCTTTTTTAGAATGTCCAAATATTAATGACACATTTCCAATGCTCCTACCAGTTTAATATCAATTCTAAAAACATTCGCTCGGATAAGTAAATTCTTCTATATGAGAAGTATAATATATTCTTCGATGTACCTTTTTTATACTTTATAATATTGATACTGTTTCTTGTCACAAATATTGTTTTCAACTATCAATAAGCCGCCGTGTACTTAGCAAAATTTTGTAAAGACAATTAAATAGCAATTATATGAAAAATTGCCTTTCTTTATATTCCAGCTTGCAATTAGATAGCCGTATTGTGAACATGTTAAAAGAATAGAGTAAGTTGACGTCTTGTATCGTCAAAAATTTATAAAAAAAAAATGATTGATGATACAGCTTGATAATTAATAGAGTGCTAGATTAAACTGTTCTCATCTTCTCGCCTGTTGCAGAAATAGCTTCAGATAAATCAAAGTTGGACGTATTTCTTCTCTTGTTTCCTCCATTTCCTTTTCGTGTTTCTTTCCTAGCTTCCTTCCCTCTTTTCTTATTTTGCTTCTTTTCTAATTTATTTCCTTGTTCCTTTCCTCACTTCTTTTCTCCGTACTCTTGCAATTTCTTTTCTTGTTTCACATCTTGATTAACATTTCCTAAGTAAAGTGTATTATGTTCGTCCGACAAGACCGTACAAATAAGTAAGTAAATGAGGTTCTAGCTAATGGAACGCGCCTGCCAGGTAACGATATGTTTAAAAATTGCCGGCGGAAATGTCGGTGGGCAAACAAGACCCCCGTGTCAAAGCTACTACTACTTAAGGGGTTAGGACACAGTAATATTTTGAAAAAATCGAAATTTTCTTTTATAGAAAAATTACATTCGGAAACTTTTAACGCGTTTTTCTCAGAGTTGCGTTTTTTTTCAAAACGGTGTACAAGATATCTCGAGTTCTACCTTAGCAATTACATTAAAATTTTACAGATATCTTCATTATAATATCTATTGGGCATTGACGATCGATTTTTTTCATTTTCCATTATTTTGTTAGATATAAATAAAAAATTAACAAATTTCCTACTGAAATTGAGTCATTCAATTTAAAATATCGGCCATTTTGTCAATTTTCACAAAAATTGAAATGTGGGATCATCAATGCCTAGAGAATATATCATATGACATTTTTGGGATTTTTGATATAGTCAATTTGATTTGTAGGAATCCTGTACACCATCTGGAAGAAAATATGTTCCGAGCAAAGACGACGAAAGCCATAAGAACAAATTATTTTTTAAATATTACAAGCATTTTTTTATAGTTCGTAATATAGTAAACTGAAATATACAATCTTATATTAATCGATCATTCACTTTTTTCTGTATTGTTGTTTACAAATCTCATGTGTTCCGCACTTGTTATTGTGTCCTAACCCCTTGAATGATCGTCGCAAATTGTTCAATATTTCGTTTTAAAATGCTTTGTAAAAGCTCTTTCAAGTGCGTAATTCATGTTATGACGATACACAAATTTCTTTTTAAATCGATTCTCGGTTACTTATTTTTTGGGCGAGCGTCCATGAGCAAAATATTTTAAACATATTCGCGTAAAGAAATGCATACAAAAAAGTTTACTTGCTATTTTCATCCTCTTGGCGAACGCACTGTGCGCCGACAGGTAATCGATAAATAATTCTTCGAGCGGGAAGTGCCGCTTAAAAAATGAAATCGATTCTAACGGACGTCAAGTAATTAACTGTCCACGTGTGTTCCATCGTTCGACATTCAATTCCGCGATATATAAAAGCTTCCATTTCCGCTTAAAATTACTCATTTTTCCGTCTCCCGTGATCGGTAAATATCGCTTGACGCGATATCATCGCGTGCAGAACGATTTCAGCTATTTTTACGGGTCCATAAATATTACAGTTTCACGATGAAAGAAATTAAAAAGGAATAGGAGAAGATGAAACGGCGAATAACGGCTTCGTTTACGTCGACGCTTGCCTGGTACCTCATTTTGTTTATGGCCGAATCGCCGAGATATCAACAGCCTTCAGTATCTCGCATTCGAAATCATAGAAAATAGCCCCGGCCAATCTACGTCTACAACTGCGGCCACCCTTCGCTGTATAGCACAATTTGATGCGAATTGATGCATTTGCCGACCGCTGACAGGCTGCATTTGCATTCAAACGAAGTACTCGCGTTATCGATTCACATTTTCAATGCGGTATTTTGGCGCGAGCTTTTTCACTATTGCGTGAGCCGCCACAATTGTTTATACGGCAGTTTACGCGGACTACGATTACACGAAATTATCGTGAGTATTGCAACGACTCTCGGATAACTAGACTGCGGATCTACAGTGAGCCACGAAAGTATTCGAACGCCCTTTAAAACAGAATAACTTTTTTATAATTGTACCAAACGACCTGATTTTTTATAATTACTTAGAGGCATTGGTTTATCAAATGATATGCAGAAAAGATTTTCAAAAAATTATAATTTACAAGGTTACATGGAAAAGTAAAAAAGGTATTTTTTAAAACTGTTTTATTTGGGCACTTAATGAAAATTTATGTCGGAAATATTTTTACGAAGCATGACACATTTATGTGTATTTACTCCATGTATTTATTCCATTTATTGCACAAAATATATGTATAACTAGTTGAACTCTTGACAACCTCACCAATAAATAAATAAGATTAGAAGGAAAGAGAAAGGAAACCATTTTTAAAGACAAGAGAAAAAAAGGAAAAAGGACTTAAAACTTAAAATTGAAAGTAGAGTACAAAAATTAAAAAGAATATCATAAGAGGGATTTGAACACGTAAGGTCTACCATCCTGCCAACCATAGCTGTTACGATATGATTAAGAAATGAAGTGCATATTTCAATGAATTTTCTCTGGGGATATCACAAAATTAAATGTTAATTAACTTGATAAATAATGAGTATTCTCAAAAACGCTCGAACATGTGTCTGTTTACTTTTGCTCTAGATCCACCAGAAAATGTTTAATTAAAATCGATGACCCCATCACTGTGATCTCTCCTTGTCAGTAGGAAATAAACACTGAATAAACACCGATATGCATGAATGTGTTTGTTTAAATTTTTATTTTACTGCACTTCAGTCAGCAGAATTCATAATGCTCAACGCATTTCAATAATAAATGCAATAATGAAAATCTCCCATTATATTTATTGAAGTATATTGCATTCTTTTACAAAAATGTTCACATATACACGTATACACACTTCAGCTGTGGAACTCCAAACAAAAGTCGGGCACAATATTGCTGAAAAAAATATTTACAGAGTGCATACAGTAAACATACCTACAAATCCCACGATAAAATGTATCTCTGGAATTTCTTCATTGTACTATAATTTATGCAATTAACGTTTCTAATCAATTTAAAATAAACTGTTCTGTTAATCAAATTCTGTATGTTATAATTTTTTTATGTTTTACACATTAATGGGTTTTACAGACTATAAATGCATAAAGACGATGCATTCTTTCATTGTACTATAATTGATGTAATTAACGTTTTTAAGCAATTTAAAATAAACTGTTCTGTTAATTGAATTCTTTATGCTATCATTTTTTTATGTATACACATTAATGGTTTGCACATAAATGCATAAAGACCATGTAAACAAAATTAATATGAGAAGTCACAAGAAAGATATCAATCTATGGAATTAAAGAATTTTTTGTTTGTTAACTTAGAAAAGAAGTATCTCTAAATAAATCCAATAAGATTTCTATGTTTGTTTGAATACAATGTGATCTCTATAATAGGGAGGGGAAATTCTATTCCCAAAATTTTTAATTCCAAAAATTTATGCAGTATTCCATTTGCATAAAGATCTATAGTACAACTATGATTGACGCGTACGAGTTGAATATTGCCGTACGCGAACAGTATAACCAATTAAAAATCGCAATTTCCTTGCAGCAATGGTAGCTACGACTTTTTAAATTGAGCCAATTTCCCGTGTACCGCAAAATAAGTTACAATAAGTGGGCGCAGCGCGTTCAACACACAATTACAAATTCTAATAACAGCGCAATTACGTCATACTTGGATGAAAATATTCGCTGCCTCGAAGGAAGGAAAGTGCACGCGCAAATTCAAATATATATAAATGTTATTTAAAGGAGCTCGACAGAGCCTTTTCCATAGAGGAAGCATCCTGGCAAATTATATGCTCCGCGGAGTGTGCTCGCGAACCTTTCACAATTTTCTCCGATGAATTTAAACCACACACGTGCAGCTAAGGCAAAAAAGCCTAAGGCAAAAACAATGCTCGCGATACAATTTTCTACGTGCCCCGCCTTGTTTTCACTTCACTCAAACTTTTATGAAATGTATACGGTCTCATAAAAAGCGAAGCTTGCCACGGCGGGAATTTTTCTATTTTTCGCCTCCTTTTTGCCTTTAAATGATGAACTGTAAGACACGTCGCTGAGTTCGCTACTTTCACGGATTCTTCGTTCTACAGTTAGGGACAAAAAGATAGGACACCCTATGCTTCTTTATGTTTTGCTGAAGAAAACATACATTTTAGTGCGTCAGCTACATTCTACATATCGATAAAAAATATTATGAAGGTAAATGTAAAAATTGCTGTCCTGAGATGGGACAAAATGATAGTACATGTCTTTAAAAAAAGGAATATGCAAAGAGAATTTACCAGTTTTGTTAAATATTCAATACTTTTATCTTTTATTACAGAAATCATTCTTGTTGGCAGAGATAATCTTTTAATCCCTTTTTGTCTTAATTGGTACTATTCATGTGCATTGGTCGTTGGCATATACCGCTCTCGCAATGTCTCCCCAGACATTTTCAGTTATTTGTTTTTAAAGGGTGTACGAACACTTTTTTACACTGAGTCTATTTATGTATCATTGAAAGAATTAATATTATGGAAACGAAAAATTGTCAGTTTAATAGAATAATATAACAATGTATTTTCTTCAGTGAAAATTTGTTTAGTCCGAAAAAAAATCTAAAATTAATAGACAATGAATAAAAATTGTCGGTTTTCTAGAGTAGGATAACAATGCATTTTGTTCAGTGAATGTTCGTTCAGTCCGAAAAAAATCTAAAATTAATAGACAATAAATAAAAATGATCGGTTTTCCAGAATACGATAACAATGTATTTTGTTCAGTCCGAAAAAGATCTAAAATTAATAGACAATGAATAAAAATTGTCGGTTTTCTAGAATAAGATAACAATACATTTTGTTCAGTGAATGTTCGTTCAGTGCGAAAAAAATAAAAAATGAATAAACAGCGGATTAAAAACGTCGGTTTTCTAGAATAAGATAACAATGTATTTTGTTCAGTGAATGTTCGTACAGTCCGTAAAAAAATCTAAAATTAATAGACAGTAGATAGAAATAAGTTGGTATGATACTTTCGAGTAATATACAGTAAAGTAAGTTACCTAGAGATATTTTATGAAAATTAGATTAACCACAACTGTTTAAATATAGGATCCATTACATATGTCGTGACTATGTAGACTACGGTCTACATAGACTATGTCTATGCATTTATGGCTCCTGAAAATCTCCAAAAAAGGATGGAATATAAAATTCGCGACAGAATTTACTACAATTTTGATTTTTTGTGATCTGCAAAGGCTACCACCACTGGATATTCCACTTTCTTAAAATTCATCTTCAACATAAAATGACATAGAATGGAGGTTTTCACTGAACTCGGTTCATAATTCTTTGTCTTTTTACGTGGATCTCATTTTCTAAGTAAACCCACATACGGTATGAAGAGAAACGCGAATGCTAAATCTATGTGTTGCAAGGAAAAACGCCGCATGTTACAATTTCAAAAAATTTGAGTTTATACATTAATTGAGCTCTACAGTATAAAATTTATATATCTACCAGAAAAAAGTCATGAAAATGAATTCGGAAGGTTGAAAAAAATAATGCAATTTAATCGATGACCTGTATCAAAGCATTAGTGATCAAAACTTTAAACGGCAATATCTCGAGAATGAAATTATGTGACATGCGGCGTTCTTCCTGACAACCACAGAAATAATGCCGATGGTCATTTCGAAAGAATCTTCTTACGTATATTTCAATAGTTCGCAGCGGAAAGAATATGGAAGTGACTTGGAACGTAATCCTTCTTAAAAACTGGTGCGGAGTGGAAGGAAACAGAGGGAAGTGTACTCGAACGAGGATAGCTGAAATATCGTATTAATAGAACCGGCCTCGGGAATACACGATGAAAATGAATGGAAATTTCGCGCACTATTTGATCATCCCGGTAGGTGGACTAATATTTTCTCATAAATATTCGTCACGTACAAAATGATCGCATTTCCATGGAAAGAAGAAATCCTGGATTGCGTGTTACGGCCGAATAACGCCCGCGTTTCACAAAATCAATCCAATTTTTTTGCATGATAATACAATCTCGCGCGTCGACATATTTTCATGTAACAATGATGCTTTTCTGGTCCAGCGGAATATATACATATATACAGTGGGTGTAAAAAGTATTCGTACGCTCTTTGAAATAGGATAACTTTTTTATAATTGTACCAAACGACCTGATTTTTTATAATCAATTAGAAGCATTGGTTTACGAAATGATATGCAAAAAAGACTTTCCAAAAATTATAATTTACAAGGTTACATGCAAAAATAAAAACAGCATTTTTTAAAACTTTTATTTGGGCCCTTAATGAAAAGTTAAAATATAGGTTTTGTAGATCTATGTTAGTTATATACATACTGAAAATTTCATCGAAATCGGTTGACGCAGGAAAAAACGACAAGCATCGAAAGATGTACGATTCTGTGTATTTCAAGCAGAAACTGATCAGTCGTGTAAAACCATTTTGAACCGCTTATATGTGTATGTGTATAACTAACATAGATCTATAAAACATATATTTTAAATTTTCATTAAGAGCCCAAATAAAACAGTTTCAAAAAACGTCTCTTTTATTTTTGCATGTAATCTTGCAAATTATAATTTTTGGAAATTTCTTTTTGCATATCATTTCGTAAACCAATGCTTCTAATTGATTGTAAAAAATCAGGTCGTTTGGTACAATTATAAAAAAGTTATTCTGTTTTAAAGGGCCTACGAATACATTTTACACTCGCTGTAATTCAGAAACATTTTCTGGGAACATGATACTTTTCACGTTGTAAAAATTCGTGACACGAATATCATATTTAAGAACATGATATTTTCGTGACGGAGAAGTTTCTGATGCGAACACGATACTTGTGGACGCGATATTTCCATGATTTTAAAACTTCCCTCACGTGTTGCAATAATTAATTAGTTACTGTGTATACAATTCTCGTTGTTCTGTTTAACGTTTGGACACGATAATATCAATTTTACTAAATTTTTTGTGGCCCATTTTTCAATGAGTTGTGTTCTGACAATTATTTGTATGGAAAACTCGACTAGGGATTTTATGCATTTATGACAAAGGTACATCCACTACAAAGCAGAAAAATCATACAATTTCGGTTTCAAGAATTTCAGAATGCTGTCTTATTATTAGACAGCGGATTTTATGCATTTATGGCAAAAATGACTAGGCGAAACTTAAAACAGTAAAAACATTAAAAAAATGTAAACATATGAAGATGTTATTTTCGATCGATTACAATTAAACTAATTGCAAATCTTTATTCAGCTTCATTTCATAAAGATCCGCTGTCTGCTTATTATATCCATCTAATTACAATTATTAAGCAAAGAAATAAATGTCTATGTAGGTCCATTTTGACAATTTTTATTTTGCATAAAAATCCGTAGTCCAGTTATTATTGTTAATAGATAGCGATAGGAGACGCGTAGTGATGGGAACAGACTCTGACAATTACGGTAAATAGAATAAGAGTTTATTGTGAACGAATGATGTACATTGGTGGAGCCTCGCGACACGATGTTTCGGCTATAACGTCTGTCGAAGAACTGAATAAATGAAAGACGCATGGCGCGATGCTCGGCCAGAGGACGGCCCGAAACAAACGGACGATCGTCCGAACAGAACGATCAAAGGATCCCGTCTCGCGATACGACGTATGACGGTCTTCTGTTACAACAGTTATAATATAAATTCTTTCGGTTACAAATCTGAAAATCATAATGGCGTATGTCTAAATTTTAAAGATTTGAGTTAATATTGTTTTTCGAATCTTAAAGGCATAATTTATTTAAAGTTACTTTTTTACTGAAAGGGGGCAGCTTTTGTCACTAAACCAACAGAATGAACCATTTGGGATCATAGTGGTGTAAGTCCGCCTTACGCTCTTTTGTTGCCAATCTTTTTATCCAAAAAAAGAGATATGCTATATCCCACCTATTCATCGTCCCTTTTTTAACTCCATTAAAACCGCCGTAGATGTATGAGATCATGGCCCTCTTTCTGATGACGAAACGAAAATACTTTCATAGAATACAATTTTAAACAAGAAATTTAAAACGAAAGTTAATTTCTTAAGAATATTACATAACTCTTACTAATCAAAATGTTCAGAAATATATCGATATAGATAAATTCTAATTAGATAATCCTTTATAGATTGTATAAAATTCTGTATAATAAATCTGTATAATCATAATTTTCATATACAGACATTTTTTATAGTTTTCTGAATCTATGTATAGATGTGTTTTTGCAACCACAGTGCATATATGGAGTTTTTTTTTATGACAACAAACGCAAAAAATTGTTTAACTCGAAATACCGTGTATGTAGCTCACACACCACTATGATTTTACCCTCTAAATATAATTGTGTACATTTATCTATTAATTTTAACGATTTAATAGAAACTCATTGCAAATGGAAATAACTGTGGCTAAATAAAAGCTACTTATAGTCAACGATTTTATAAGTGGTTGATTGTAAATTACCTATTCTGTTAATAATTAAAAAAAAGATATTGGGGATTACAGAATTTATGTTACGACTCGATATTTCATAAAGCCGTGGTTAACAAATTGAGACAGAAAAGTTCAAAAATTTGGCATAATTAAATGGATAAAAGTGACAATTAAATAGTAGAATATCTGGCAAGGAAATCAGAATTCCTGCAACAGGATTCATGACTAAATGAGCACCTCGTTTCTTCCTGCTTCCTGCAGTGCCGGTGGAAATAATTCGAATTTCGTTGCAGTCCGCAAAGATAAATTCGAGTAAAAAATTGATCTAGTTTTTCTTCATCAGCCGGTTTCTTTGCGCGAGACAATACCCCAGCGCAAAAACGTCATTAGATAAGAACTAACAGCCCGCTGCGCTGCGCTATCCCAAAGATTAATGGCCGTCCGATAAAAAATACACAATGTTAATCTTCCCTATGTACCATCCCTTGCTTTACCTCGCCCGGTACAACTTTATTAACGAAAACATCCGATTGAAATTTATGTCGAACCATTTTCGTACACGTTATACCGTAATGCCTGCAATTTAAAAGACAAACGCCACCTCTTGCTCGCTTTGTACACGCTCTATTCATTGCGAAATTAGAAAAATTGATGTTCAAGCAAGAAACCGAGGCTCCGTGATGGATGCGACAACGGCGAAGTAAAAAACTTTCGATCCGTTACAAACTGACTGACAGCGTCTAAACTCACTGATCGTAGATCTACAAAACATAAACACCGTTAACATAACAACGTAATTTTAAATTTTCATTAAGGGCCCAAATAAAAAAGTTCTAAAAAATGCCTTTTTTATTTTTGCATGTAACCTTGAAAATTATAATTATCTGGAAAATCTTTTTTGCATATCGTTTCGTAAACCAATGCTTCTAATTGGTTGTATAAAATTATTTCAATGAAAATCGATTTTTAAAAAATACCACTTTTCAAGACGGACTAGAAAGTATAAAATAATTTTTCCTAGCCCCATTCAGATTCCTAACCCCATACAGATAGTCCTGAAAATTTGTGATTGTGAGTTTTTAATAGCTATGAAAATATTTGTAAGATTTAAAACGAAAAACGTGGGGCGCAAGATAATAGTAAGGAGTGTGGAGAGTAGCTGCCATGCCGTTGTGAAAACTTACACAACAGTTCATATCATTTGCAGTGCAATCAAATTGTTAGTGACTTAGGTGAACTGTTCATGCATCAATTATTATTAGACTGCAGATCTTTATGCATTTATGGCTCATGGAAATTTTCAAAAAATGTCACATTTGATAGAATTCAGTGCGATTTTTATTTGTTTGGGATCTACAAAGGCTGTTCCCATTAAAAAAAGGATTTTATTTCATTCCAGTTTCTAAAAATTTGTCTATCAATATTGGAAATTGCATGAACATCCGCAGTCTAATTATTATCTATTGCATGTGCCCCACGTTTTTCGTTTTGAATCTTACAAGTATTTTCATAGCTACTCAAAATTCACAATTACAAATGTTCAGGAGTATCTGTATGCGGTTATACTTTTTAGTCAGTCTTAAAAACGTGGTATTTTTAGAAAATTTACTTTTACTTAAATAATTATTTTCTGCTTTTTAGTCTTGTGTGTGTGCAATTTTTCAATCGATTAAACATTTTGATGAGATTATAACAGAGACATTTAGTCAGACGGTATTGCGGCATATCAAGGTTCACGAAGAGTTAAATGACCCATTTTAGACTTTTTATTTGACAATTATTGAAATTGTAAAGGTGTTTTCATGGGAATTTATTGAATATATTTTTTGACTCCAGCATATATTATAGTAAAAATCGCACAAAATATAAATAAATTTAATCTTGATATTTTTATAACACTATACACATCAGTCACTTTTGATGGTCGGTAGGTTTAGTGTCAAGTTGGTGCAAAATGCAGTTTTTGTTTTCGAATTTTAAAGCTATGTAGAGTGTCCCAAAAATATCGGATTGACTTGAAAGGGATGGTTCCTGAGGTCATGTAAACTAACTTTTCCGTTCGCAAAAATGTACTCCCTTGAAAGTGGAGATTATTGAGGTAATTTCAACTAACTTTTTCGTTCGCAAAAATGTACTCCCTTGAAAGTGGAGATTATTGAGGTAATTTCAAGTAACTTTTTCCTTTGCGAAAATGTTGTTCACGGCTTTGTTAAGGAGTTATTAACGAAAAACGCGGAGAGTCTGACTCGGCGGCACGTACCGCTGAGCGTAGCGTTGGTGTCTCGCCGCGGTGGAGTAGTGAACAAGCGAAGGAGCAGAAATAGATTTAATTAGAAATTAGAACTTGGTTATTCTCTCATATAAATGAATATAATTCGTATTGAACGAAAAAATAACATTTTTGATGTCCTTTTCATGTTGAAATTTATGCAGTAATTAACAGATCAATTTTTTTTCATAACCTATTCGCCATTACATTAATTTATTTAGCAGTTGTTCGAACGACATCTCTCTGCGATTCCGCGGAAATGAAATTTTTGCAAAATTTCCATTACACGCTAAATTAATTCATCTAGCTTCGCATAGAACTAAAATTGTTCGGCTCACTATTGAAAAAGCTATTCTGGTTTAAAGCGTATGTGAACAATTATTGTCTTCATGCAAAATGAAAATTTTTGCCTTGTTTAGTCATTTTAATAGATTGGAAATAACATATTGACATTCTTGAACTTTTTTAGTCTTCCTATTATTTTAAATTATACTCAATTTGGACATAAATGTGTAAAATCTGGAGCCTAGTGATCACCTTATCTTAGTAACCTCCTAATTATGTTTAGTCTTTTCGATTTTGTTTAATGTCTATCTGCTTAAATGATCCAGCAAAAATAACCAAAAGTTGGAATCTTCTCTGTTTATTCCTAAAGCTTTCGTGATTGTCAAAATGGAACATATTCAAAAATTCTAAATCCTATATAATATAATAAATAGGACAGATATATAAACATAGAATAAATAATACATCTTAAAAGCAAAAAATAGATTCAATAAGGTTTGCTCC
>CM052254.1:1649537-1668817 GCA_028455795.1 Lasioglossum marginatum | reverse complement strand
AGTTTGAGAGAGCTATATCTAATATAATAAGTAAACAAAATTGTTTAAAATAAGTAGCAGTCAAGGAACTGTCCTTTGAAGTAAATTTCAAATAAAACACTTTAAATAATGGGGAGTTGTTGGCGACAAAATTGAAAAATAATTCGGAGTGCAATGGATTAAGATCGAAGACAACCACCTCGGTCCTTGTAAATGCCTGAATGTTTCTGGACAAGATTGATTCGGAAGATTGAGAAAGCAATGGCGAAACATTAATTTAATCACGCGTCGGCCAGGTAATTAGCAAAGTTCTGAAGGATGCAACGAAATGAATCTCGAACGCGGCTGTTAAGCTAAGTGATTGCGAAAATGAAAATCCGCTAGTTATTTGCTGTGAATTGCTGTTTTGCATATTAATTACTAGGCAATCAACAAAATAAATAGTAAGGTGGGGTCTCTTAGACCCCGAAAAATGAATTTTATAAAAAGTAAACAGATTTAATTTTATTCATATAAAAATTCTCTTCAAAAATCTGAAACTGCGGTCTTCGAGGCCCCACATTATCTTGCGAAGATTAATAATGCGAATAACATTTTGAATAATGGTACAGCAATTTTGAGTGGCGCCTCTTTCTCTCAGAGTCACCAGTCGAGTGCTAAGGGTTAAAATCATTCTTTGTAAAACAGTTATTCTGATTTAAAGTGTTAATAAATAAAATTAATGAAATTGTAATAAAATAATAAAATTGTTTATTTTAAAACCTAATCGCTTGTTGTATTGTTTATAAATCGAATTCACTTCTTCAAATGTCCACATACTTTGAACGGCAATACATCCGTGAACGTAGAGAAAAAATCTGTTTTCAGAGTTTTCGAAAGTAAACGAGGGACACGGGGAGTCTGTGTCGCCCCGTTCGAGACAAATGAAATTATTTGTAGTCTTCGGAGCGGAATGCGCGCAATGAAACTTTTAATTGACTCGAACTCTCTCGGAAGTTTACGCCCGACAATAATAACATTCAGATTAGCAATTGTGAAGGACCTAATTTCTCCGCGAAAGGAAATCACGATCGCGGTAAGCTCTCCTTGGCGCGTGATCGATTGTGCCAGACAGGGTGGTTTCTGGGATGGAATCCGGAGGAATTAAACGCGTAAACTCGATCGGAACTAATCATGTTTGCCATTGATCGATCATGTTGACACGAAATAGATGAGCGCCGAGAAAAAACAGTGCAGCAACGGCACCGTCACGTCTGCCTGCAGTTTTGCGAACTGTGATTGATACACCGCACGCGTAAACAGTGATTATGCTCGCCAATAATATTGTCCTTTGTCAAACACAAAAATGACGTCATCGTTTGCACAGGCGTATTAAACACTCGAATCGCATTCAACAGAGACACGATTTATTTTTTATTTACCGGAACCGTTCGCGAGGGAAATTACTTTTTCTTCATTTCATTGTCGATAAATGCGTAGAAACGTACGTGTGTGTGTTTGCATAACCGCCCACGGTTTGATTACTTATTTGCGAGGACGAAATGGAGCATACCCTACTATACAGGGTGCGGCCGAATAACATGTACTAGCGGGCACGAGATGGTTCCTTATGAAAAAATAAGAACAAAATATGGAATAAAATTTTTTCATTTAAAGCTTAGTTTTCGAGAAAATCGAGTTTGAAAATCCTATTCGTACGTATGCTGTTACGATTCAGTAATTATTTATAAGTTGGTGTAAACGCATCAAAGAGATGGATATTAGTACCAATTATATTATCACCGATTATATACCAATGCTACTTTTATTTTAAATCCAAATGTTTTATCAGTCGATTTGAAGATTCAGTAATTATTATTTGTAAGTTGGTATAAATGCACCAGAGAGATGGGTTCTAGTACCAATTATATTATCACCGATTATATACCAATGCTATTTTTATTTTAAATCCAAATGTTTTATCAGTCGATTTGAAGATTCAGTAATTATTTATAAGTTGGTGTAAATGCACAGCAGGAGATGGAGATTATTTTCTACGGTAGTATGTATTCTGATTGTTTCGAAATGAGATCAACAAGTTCACGAAGGTTATAAATTAATTTGAACACTTAATATATTAAGCGTGAAAGAGTATAATATAAATACTGGTATCATGACAGGGAGAAAATTTATTTTCTCGTATCGCTCTCAGTATCGATCAAGTGACACATTTCTCTTGATGCGGGTTTGATTAAAGTGCGTTGTCTGTTTAGCGGTGTAATTTCGACAATGGCGTGAAACACATAAACCTCGAATGACTGAATCGTATAGGTTTATCGGCTATTTGAAGGAACTGTAACGACACGCGAGCCTTGTTTCGTTCTTCAGCTTTCTAGATAGAACTTCGCTCGCTGTCAATCTGTTTCACGCAAACGCTCAAGCAAGATAGTGACACGGAACGACGATTGGATTGAAATTACGCTTTCGGTATTTGTTGCCGCCAATATTCTACTTTGCCGTTACCGCAAAATTCGAAACGACCAATTTGTTCTATTGATCAATTCTCCTTAGGCGAAATAATTTCGAACTGTGGTTTATCGAAAAGAAATATACTGAAAATTCTGCTCTTCCGTTATCACAAAATTCCAGAAAAAATGAACAAATTACTTGTAATTCAAATCACCAATTTGTTTTATTGATCAATTCTTCTTAGGCGAAATAATTTCAAACAGTGGATTAACGAAAAGAAAATGACTGAAAATTCTGCTTTCCCGTTACTACAAAAGTCAAAATAAAATAAACCAATTACTTTTAATTTAAACGACCAATTTGTTCTATTGGTCCTCACCTTCTTAGACGAAATAATTTCGAACAGTGAAGTAACAGTGAAATTTGAATCGAGAGAAGATGAATAAAAATTCTGTTTTATCGTTACCATAATATTCAAGAATAGATGAACACAAACATAATAAATGACTTATAATTGAAATCACAAATTTATTCGTTCCAGTTATTAATGACTTGATGGGAGAAATAATTTTGAAACTATCAAAGAATGAATTACAGCGGAACTTATATTTGCGGTGGGTGACCTAAGTAAGTAATAACTAGACTGCGGATATGTTTATGCAATTTACAATTTTTCTAGACGAATTTCAAGAAAATGGAATCAATCAAATGCTCGAGCATTTCTTGAGAATTTTTGAAAGCCATAAATGCATAAAGATCCGCAGTCTAGTAATATCTAAACTGCGGATCTTCATGCATTGATAGTGTTTATCCATTTTTAAAATACAAGAACGCACAAGTTACGCAAATATTAACGCGACATCTATCCTCTACTCGTAACATAAGAAATTTTTTAGTTGATAGATTCAGATTGTTCCTTGTTGGAATTCAACGATAGAGATCAAGCGATACCATAGCGTCTGAAGTATAAGAGTCGCCAGCTGGTACTAGAAGCAGCTCTCGCTTTTACTATTTACACGTACAGTGGCCGGAATTAATATTCGGAATTAATATTGTACTATACCATTTGAACTTTTTTGGGAAGTTAGAGCAATTAGTTTACTACAAGATGTGAAAAAAAATTTTTTCAAAAATTGCAATTGATCGGAATTGTAGAAAAAATACTAAAATTTGCATTTTACAATTTTTTTTATGTGGGCCTATATAGAAAATTTAAAAAATACATTTACGTCGCACAGTGGTTCCAAATCGCCAAAACGTGGTCGAACCCTCAAAAATTAATTTTTTGTTGGAAGTGTGTCCGTTGTTTGATCGAGTAGAGGAGCCCGGACCTAGTTGACTAATGGGCTTAGTCGACTAATCCATTCTAATTGTAATACTATAAAGTAGATAATGCTGCTTTTCGCGATATTGAAACATAAGAATGACTAGCTCACCATGTAATAAAAAATCTAAAAACATCGGCAGTGAGTAAATATTTTTGTTTCGACTATTTATCAATTTTTGTCCATTAAGTACTGCTTGATATTTTTTCATGATTAGTTTATGGAAATATGATACATTGACTATAATTTGAGGTATTTTATTTTATCCGGTGCATCGAGGTTATGCACGTGTGGCCCTTACAATGCCCCACAACCGGGGTTTGTTGACTTATTGCTCTCATTAATCTAAATTTGATCAATACTACAACTAGGTTCAATCAAAGCGATTTTCAAAATTAAATCTGTATACCCAAGTAAATGCGCAAGCTTTTGGTGTACAACAAGTCAGCAAAATACTAATGGTTCATTCGTAAAAATTAACCCTCATCCGTCCCTCATTTCGCGAACTGAATCTATCCCTCGGTGTCAAATTGTTACAGTGTCAAACAGTTACTTTTCGATGTTTTTTTCATTCAAATTGATGAGTTAACATTTACATCTTAGGTTTTTGCGGTTATATGTTTCGCATTAAAAAATAAAAGTCACCAAGTTTCGGATAAATCTACCTACAAATAACAGAATAGTATAACTTATTTCGGAAGAACTGTGTCAAATTGACACGAGCGACGGATGAGGGTTAAACGGTAAATATTATAAGTTAATACCAACTTATTCAATCACTCGATTGAAGATCGAACCCGACCCAAAATCGTTTGAAAATTGTTCAAAATCGTTCAAAAATTGCTTATTGAAAATCGAGATCCGCAGTTCGCCTATGAAATACCAGCTGGGAGCACGGGGTCGAATCATGTGTCCACTAACAACACCGTTTTATTAAGTTCGAAACATATTGCCTGGTCACGTCGCCGCGCCGTAACGTTGGAATAAGTGAACACATTTACGTAGAAACAAGCTGCCAGTGGCCGCGCCCATTATCCTGAAATTCAGCATTCCCCGAAGTTTCCAAATTATTTAGCCGAAAACGCAACGCGACTGAAATACACCTAGTCGTTTATCGAGGACAGGGAAACGACACAGTTATCTGTGCTGTTACTCGAAGCCCGGCAATGGATCCATAACGCACAAGGTTTACGTTTTCCGGCGTCGGTAAAGCACGAAAATGTACGAACGAAGAGGAGAAAGAGAGGATTTTTGCTCCGATTTATCGGTGTATATCCTGACTTGGCTACACGAGCCATTCCTCGCGGAAATATCACTAGCCGACGATGCCCCGTTATGGTCGTCATGCAGACGCTCGATACCGGAATGACAGTGCCCGATCATGATCAAACACAATATATGATTACCAAACATGCTTGGTGACAGCGATTCTATCGCGCAGACATGGAATTGCGAACAATGCTTCTGGTTTCGAGACAGAAATACAATTTCCTTGACCCACGGAGGGAGGTTTGAAATATACAGTATTTTATCGATATAAGTCCCCAGCACGGGTCTGCCGAGGGACATTTATGCGCCAGGGATAGTATTCTTTGACTTTTGCCGAACGTATAGAGAAGGACAGCCGAGCTCGAGAAGCCTCGGTCGCCGAGAAGTATAAACATAACTAATCTGAATTTCTAACTTCTTTATTTTTCATTATTTTTTATGGAATTTTCATTGACATATTCGTGGCATTTTTCTAATGCAAAATCATACCAAATATAATATAATTCCGATGATATTTACATGTGTAATAGACTATTAAAGTTTCTGGCGCAAGTACAATATTCATTTTCAATTTCATTTTCATCCGAAAGATTTCCTACATTTATTTCCTTTTGTGTGTTTTATTATCCCCACACTAAACTGTACATATTACATCTAACAAAAATATTTTTTTACGTATTTGTTTATCAGTTATTTATCTGAAAAAAATAAATAGGGGAACGTTGTGAAGCAATAATGAATTTTAATCAATTAAATAGAATTTTGTATTCTTTAGATCTTTTTCTATCTCTCCTGATTTCGTTCTGACAGAAAGATATAATATAAGCAAATCTGCTTATTAAATCTCTTAAATGGACACTTAAAAAATGATAAGAGATTTTATTGTATGTCTTTCTTCTGACAGAGACAATAATAACAGAAAGGACATGGATAAATGTGCTTGCAAAATCTGCTTAACAGACGTTTATAAAGTTACAAAAGATTTGATGCGCCTCGATGCGAAGGATTAACTGCAACCGAGTGCATATAATGAAATTTTATAAAGTGACAAGGCAGCTCAAGTGGTGCTTTTTTATCTACTGTTTCATATTACTAATCAAGAGGAAAATTGGAAAAGGTGCAATTTGTACCGCAGCTGCAGTGCAGTCTCTATAAGAAAACCGGTGAACAAATAGTGAAGGCAACAAGGGAACATTGTTTTGTCAAACAATAACATACTTTTCAATACAATCCTTGGCACATTTAAACGACTGCTTTTTAAATATACTTGAATATACTTAAATGTTCTGATAAACAGGAATTATAAGCTAAAAGTTGCTAAGGTCAATCAAAATGTTGTATTTCGAAATAAGATGCGTTTAAAATAAAATAACATAAATGTGAATAATTAGTATACAGCGCATTTTATTCGGATTCCTATATTTATTCGGATAGTTTATTCGGATAGCCAGATTAAGACTTGTCTCCCACTCTATCCTTCCCCTTCTACGACGCTATTCCACCACGCTTTCCATGGCACGTGACTAATTTATGAAATTTTTATTCTGCAGAAAGACCCGCAGTCTAATAACAAGAATTTAGAGTACCGAGATTTCCATTCTAGAATCCATTGATTTATTTATTTATTATTGCTTTAAACCGATAGAAAGCCTGAAACTAATTGATAATTTTCTCAAACAATAAGAATTTAGAAACAATTCATTCATTTAGTTTGAAACTTTACGCTCTAAAAAAGACGATAACTTTTTTAATATCGTACTATACGATTTGAACTTTTTTGGGAAGCTAGAGCAATTAGTTTACTACAGGATGTGAAAAGAAATTTTTTCAAAAATTTTGTAAACATACCTTTAAGTTTGTTTTAGATATTTTCAGAACATCTGACATCTCCTCAACTGATAGACTTGGTGACTTTTGTGCAAGGTCTCGAATTTTGTCTTCGTCTGTCTGAGGAGGACACCCGGAACGTTCCTCGTCTTCTAAACAAAAATTCCATTCGTCTTCTAAACTAAATCGTGTTTACTATTTCACAATCTTATACCCACGAAAACCTACTCTAGACTATTCCCGAACAGCTGGTCCCTTATCGTCGTATGTCTATAAATCGACGCGTGAAATGTATACACAAAAGTCAACACGAACTTATGGGATGACCTAATAATTAATGTACATTGGCGAAGGCACCATAAGAGAGACAAGTGTATTTTGGTTATCTGTCAGCGTTTTAATGAGAAAAGTACCTTAGAGTGTCTCCGCAGGAGTTTACAGAAAAGCTCCGGCCGGTTGCCAAGGAACTTTCGGATCAGTCCACGATCAAGGAGATGCAGGCTCAATAGATTAACGAATCCTCTCATCTCCACGTCTCATCTTGCGTTGATCGTGATTAAATCTTATTTGACGCAACGGAAGATCCGGCTCGCTGTTCGACATTAAAACGATTCCTTAAGAGGGAACGGAAGAGTATTAAAGCCCCAGAAAGTTGGGCGACTCTTTTGAATCGTTCGAAGCTTTCCCAGAGTGTAAATCAACGGCGTTCGCCGCTGATCTAACAAACGAGCTGGTATTTGGGGTGAGATAATGATGTCAGAGGGAATCGAGATGATTAATTGGGGCTAACGCGAATAGGCCACGCGCCCCGGTAAAAAACGGGAACGCAAGACAAAGGTAACGGAAAACGCTTTCTCCCAGCGCGCCGCGGTACTAAGCCCCGAACCAAATCCGTACTGTCTGACCACTTCCTGTGACAAATTTTCTCCACGCAGCTAAAAATAACGACGCCACGCAACGTGATAGCGCCGTTGATTCTACTTCCTTCCCATCGGAGTGGAACGATCATTTCTGGAATTGTACTACATAGTTCCTGACTTCCGGGAGACAATTTATTGGGAAATCCTTCAACCTTCTGGAGACCACATCACAATAATAACAGCGATCAACACTGTTGTGCCTTGTCAGTGCACAACTGCGATTAGAGAGCCGCTGGGAATACGGCTCAAGGAAAGGTAATGAACGAAATACAGTGGCCGAAATTAATATTCGGGCGCTCTAACAAAGACGATAACTTTCTTAATATTGTACTACACGATTTGAACTTTTTTGGGAGCTGGAGCAATTAGTTTATTATAGGATGTGAAAAGAAATTTTTTCAAAAATTGCAATTGATCGGAATTGTAGAAAAAATACTAAAATTTGAATTTTACAATTTTTTATGTGGGCCTATATTGAAAATTTAAAAAATACGTTTCGTAGTGTACCTTATTAAAAATCTGCCTGGTGTCGAAAGCTTTGAACGAAACGAGTTCAACGTTTCTAGGCTACAACATTTATGCAGAAGGCATCGTTTGGCAGCGGCATTTGAGCATAACAGCGGAGAATTTGTCCGAAGCCGTGTCGCGAAAGGATGGTCGTTCCAGCGATTAAGCACTGGGAACGAAACAACGCTGTAATGAATTGCGAAAGAGCACAGCTTATCTCGACCGAAAAGATCCGTAACGGGAAACAGATAAGACGCGAATAGGTGCATTCCTCTTTCTCTCGCGATGATCCCACGAAAGGTCCAAGCAGAAACAATACTTCTAAAATTAGCACCATTCTCTAGCCAGCTTCATCCCTCTCCGCCAAGGCTTATCATCTTCTAGCTTGTGAATTCGAAAGCAGGATTGCAAAGGTTGACCTGGTATCTCACCAGGTTCCTTTCTATCACTTATAAGAGCCGACATACATCTACTTTCGCATTCCACTTCATCGTACGCGATCAATCACGACGATCTGATCGGGCTTTGATAAGGGTGTTATTGCTACCCCTTCACTGCATTTAATTTCTTCTAGCCTTCTCGACGCTAGTTATGTATGAACTCTAAATATTAAAAAGAGACGTCTAACCCACTACTACCTGTATCACGTTGTCGCATATGCAGTGTCCGATTTTTAACAGTAACGCTAAACAAACGTAATTATTTTTTAAATAAAACTTATTCATCAGAGTAGACTATAATGGTCAATATTTACAGTAGCGGACAAAAGTTTAAGACGGCTATCTTTTCAGTAGATTATCGCATTTTATTAGAGATACTAAATGTCGAGCAATTCTCAATTGTTCTTAACATTTACACATACAGGGTGGTCATTTGAAAATTTTCCAGCCGAATATCTCGAAAAGTATGAGAGGTATTAGAAAAGTGTAAAACACATGTCCAATTTTGAGAGGGAAAGAATCGGGCAGAAAGAGGGGGCAGTATCAATTTTTTATTTGGGTGGCGTTTTCAAGGTCATTTGAAGGTCAACTTCGTTTTTTCAAATGGAAACCTGTATTTTTTATTATGGGATCGTATTGCACGTAAAAAGACCAGCAATTTTCGTAGGATACTTTTTTTATCTGCGCATTAGTTTCGGAGATATTTTATTATAGTTTTACACTTTTTTAATATCTTTCATACTTTTCGAGATATTCGGCTAGAAAGTTTTCAAATGAACCCTATATATTCGCACTCTATCTACGAACAACCTTAATTCCTTTTATCTTTCTACTGTTTCATGTTTTACCTAATCCTTTTTATTCTGAATGCATAAAATCCAGTTATTGCAGTAATAGAAGTTATTAAACGTGAATCAAGCTTAAATGGTGATTTTAAAAACATCGCAGGTCCTTAGTAAACATTGTTCAAATTATGTAAATTATCCGAATAATTATTACATTGTGTAAATTATGTTTCTTCTAAAATTTTGTGAAAAAGGTGTTATAAAATGATACGATAAAAACGGACTGTTAAAGGCACTAAAAATGAAATAGAGAATATTGAAAATAACAGAAATATTGTGGAAGTTCTAATTGACTCTTAATCTAACAGAACCTATAAAAAAGAACGTGAAATCCAGATTAACGAGTTTGCTAATAAACCGTGTCTTACAGATGCTAATTTACATCAACAGCCGCAGAGTGATGGTGTGCGCAACACACAAGACTGAAGTTTGCGTCTAATCTCCTTAGAATTTGAATTTAATTAACACACGATGACATGCATCTTTGGGTTAAGACGCTGTTACCGTCTCGTCTATCATCCCTTATGCTTGTCCAACATCAAACTTGTTTTGATACGCATACATAGCTAAATACAGTAGAATCTAGATTATCCGAGCTAGTGAATGAGAGATTTCGGAAAGACAGCCTTCGATGGTTAAAAAATTAAAGATTACTTTAACAAATAGGTTTTGTTAACATTGAGTGTATATGTATACTTACGATATGTTTATCCTATACATATATGTACATGCATATACAGTGAGTCACGAAAGTATTCGAACGCTTTGAAATGAAAAGTTTCACGCTTAAAAAATATGAGTCATATTACGAATTACAAAACATTTTTATTTCTACAGTAACGTATAAGTACCATGATTATATATGTTAAATTTAATGTCTCCCTGGTAACATAAACAATACTTATAAAACATTTCTTAGTAACATCGGCTAAATGACTGGCACAAAAGTATTCGAACGACTAAATAAAAGTGTACATTTTAAACAAATTACAGGGTTTTAATATTTTGTCGGATCACCGTGAGCACTTATTACGGCTTGCAAATGTCGATGCATGCTGTCAACCAAATTTTCAGTAATATCTTCCTTTATACTGTTCCAAACTTCAAAAATTTTGGTTTCTAATGTTTCCTTGGAATTAGTATTATATTTGCTAAGTTTTCTGCCGATTTCTGCCCATAAGTATTCTATGGGGTTGATGTCCGGACTTTATAGGGGTGTTTCTAAAACGTGGGGTACATTGTATATGATCCATTGTTTAACGATATGTGCAGTATGTTTCGGATCATTGTCCTGTTGAAAATGAAAATTCTCTGCTACCCCTAATTTTTCCGCACTTCGTTTCAAATTATCTTTTAATATTTGCAGATATTTATATTTATCTAATATTGCTTCGATAATAACGAGGTTTCCAACACCGTTGGCTCCCATACACCCCCATACTATTATCGATTCACCCCCATGCTTCACGGTTGGACGTAGGTTTTTAAGATCCATTTCTCTATTTGCTAATCTCCAAATTTTGTGTCACCCATCTGGTCCAAATATGTTAAATTTGCTTTCGTCAGAGAATACAACGCGTTTCCAAAAATCTTTATCTTTATTGACATATTTTTTAGCGAAATTTAGTCTCTTCTGCTTATTAACTTTGCTAATAAACGGCTTATTTCGAGGAATACGACCATGAAAATCATTTTCACGAAGGATTCTTCGACAAAGTTCAGGGTGCACTTGTTTTTTAAAATCGTTGGCGACTAGTGTTGCAAGTTTTGGACCAGAAATTGTAGGGTTTTTTTTATTTCACGCACAATTGTATATTCTTCCATCTTCGTTAATTTCTTAGGCCGGCCAGAACGGACTTTATCCTGAAGGACTCTAGTGGTTTTTAACTTTTTCATTATGTAATAAACGGTAGATTTACTTCTCCCTAATAATTGAGCTATTTCACCATAGCTTTTGCCTTCATTATGCCATTTAATTATCAATTTCCTATCAGTGTTGATTGTTTCTGATCTTTTTGTGTACATTATTAATATAACTTTTACAATCTTATTAATACTCGCAGCACTGAACGCGGAAAGTGTATAATGCCAATTGAACACATTCAAGGTTTGTTTTGTATTACAAGTTTCATCGTTCGAATATTTTTGTGGTGTTCATTTAGCCAATGTTACTAAGAATTGTTTTATAAGTATTGTTTATGTTATCAGAGAGACTTTAAATTTAACATGTATAATCACGATACTTATATGTTACTTATTAGTCTCATCAAAAATTTAGATTAGGAAAAATTTCCTGCACATTTGAATTTGTTAATATCAGCCAACGGTCGTATCACGTATCGATAATCTCCGTAAATTTTGTGTTGTCTATATACGGAATTATGGAAAATAAATTCTATTCATTGCTGGGAGTAGTTCTAGAGGCAACGACCATATCACACTGCAAAGAACCATTGTTAAACATTCTTATGCCTGAAATAAACAATTTAACAAACAAACATACACTACAAAGAACCGATTCTCTGCATTTTTTGCAATGCCTCAATCTTTTGGTGGAAATATATTCTACAGTGTTAAACTTGTTATAAAATATATGCTTTTAGCGGATTAAATAAATATGTCAGCGTGTACCATCAGTGGTAAATGCAGTCTGAATGGATAGTTTAACGTGTGCCACCGGTAGTACACGTGGCACAGAAGGTGAAAATTAATAAAAAGGTGCCCTTGTTAGTTATACATTCGTACCAACCTTGAAATTAGCACTTGTGCCAACATGAAGAATTACTCCCAACAATAACAATGGGAAAGAATGATTTCTGGAAATAAAGCAGACAGACGTTCTCGTTAAAAGAAAATCGTCGCTTCCGCCAATCTCATTAAATTGTAACTCATGCTTTTACATCTCCTCTTTCCATCAATATGCGGAGGAGACGACCCTCATTTTCATTTCAGACACGTTAATTGAGTCAGCACAGTTCGCGCGTTTCTTCTTTTTCATTCAAAGTTGGGTGCCCTATAAGCAGTCGCGTATGGTCTAATGAAAAAAGTTTCGGACCCTTTCGTTCCGGAGACTGCATTACCATCAACATGCAGACGTGACGCGTTCGAGAAATCTGCACCCTATTTATCCCTTTATCTCCTCACCTAATCCTAGATATACCGAAATTCCTAAACAGTACTGCTCCAATAAAGCAATTCAACACAAATATGTACACTACTGTGCAAAAGAAAGAAGCATCCGGCCATATTTAATAGAAAAGCGTAAAAGATCAAATAAAAACACAGTAAGTTTTGAAAAAGGACTCCGCTGTTTAATCGAATAGTTCTGAGAATATGTGATATTGCGGATTATCTAATACTTTAAATGCAATAAATCAATCATTGTGCAATACAATTTCTACATAAAGGTATTGTTTGTCATTATATCTTATAATTATACTATGCGCTTCTTCCTTTTGCACAGTAGTGTATATGTATGTTATTAATTTCTTTAAACCGAAATAAAATTATATTTTGTTGTAGTCGATGCCCTTGGGGAGAAAACATAGGTATACAATAAATAGAAACTTCCTCTTTTTTCTTGTAAAATTCTCAACGATAAAAAATTTGTAATCATTATAATCATTACAAGGGGTTACAAAAAAAACTGGGAAATTAAGATTTATGGTGTTAATTACGTGAGCAAATGTCTAGCTCACTATATCTATCATCGTAGAAATGAATTTTTCAATCTGGAAACAATTCCATCAATAAAATATAGGTGACCTAGCAGTCGGTGTGTTAAAAATATACTTTGCCCTTACAAAGTACTTATTAATGCAAAGTTAACAACAGCAATAGAAATAAAATAAATTGTTATCAAATAAAATGTCTTGTAAACATATATAAATAGCGTTTTCTATTTTTTCTCACCAAGTCTCGATTACTCGGTGGATCTACTGTATATTATTCTATAAAAATCAGGATAAAGAAAAAATTTGTTGCACTAAATTGAAGATCTCTGTTACTGAAAATAGAATAGAAATTGTAATAATATTGCATATTATAAATAGACTGCGGCTCTTTATGCAAAATAAAAATTGTCTGCGTCGATTGCAAGAAATAGAAGATGAGGAATCATAAATGTACATCTTCAATTTCTAAAATTCTCCTGCAATTTTGAATTTCATCTACTCAATTTTTTCTATAAACGCATAAAGATCCGCAATCTAATTATAAATATAAAATACCAAGCAGCCTGATATAATTATATTGGAATTGCATCATTTATAAAAGCTGAAGAATGTAAGGCTGAAGTCTTTTATTGAACGATTATCATATACATATGTACGAAAAATATCTATCCGTAAAATGTTCGTATGGAAAAATTCTACGGTTGGAAATACAAGCATAACAAAGTATTGTTACAGTTACTCGCACAAAATATTTCCAACAGTCTATAAAGACTAATTTCCAGAAGAATTCTGTTCTATTTCGAGCAACCCTCGATTAATCAACATCCAGTTGTCTACTTCAACGTTATCTAATTACACGATACTCTCAGCCGATTGCAAACACAAGAGGGCTCTAAATTAGTTACACAATAACTTCGTTAATGGGAAATTAACAGAGCTGACGCTAAGCTACCGAAAAACCGGGGACTTCCCCCGGGATCATAAACATAGGTACAACGTCGCATCATTAATCAATGTCCCCGGTGCTCCGAGGTGCAGAGAGACGAATAAGAACCGTGCAACAGGCTAACAAAACTCTCCGAAAATAGATCTTTATCGGCAGCAAAGGACCGTAGAAGCCCCCGGCTTCCTGACTTGCCATTCGATGCTCCGAATGATCATGACACAACTTGTCGACAGTAATTTGCCGAGTAAGAAGACAAATGTTCCACCGTTTTACAAGTGTTCCCGAGCGTAGCCAAGAAGCGGCAGCGCACCCTCGTCGACCGTCCCCTTGCTTTTAATTTCGTTCACCCATAAACACGCCGCCCATTTCTTAAACCTGTGGGAGCACTTTACTCGGATGCCGCGTTATTTATGTCCGGCACCTATGCTTCAGTCCCAGACCATTCGAGCATCAGACCATCACAGCGCGACTATGCACGCGGTACGCCTTTCTTTACGGAACTGCGAGAATATTCCGTGAACCCTTGCAAACATGAAAATATTGCTAATGCGAAAATTGTTTAATTTTGAAATCGATATACGGGACATCTTCTGTAATTTTGACAACGTAAACTTTTTTTATGTGTAATTTGAATGGTATCAAGTGGATTTTATGTGTAGGTCATTCAGAAAGCTCGTAGCCTGACACATAGATGGTATTGGTAGCAGCAAAAATATATCGTTGTTGAAAACATCCGTTCTTGATGTGAACATACCATCGATTCCAAATCGATCTGTCAAATAGCTTACTTCAGGCAGCTGATTAAAGTAGACGTGTTTGCTTTGGTTAGAAAAATGGAAATCTTGAAAAATCGTGCAGTCAATGAATATTTATATAAAAATGGATTAAGCGGAAAGGAAATTTTCTTCATATGCAATGGTAAAAAATGAGTTGCTCTATTTAAACATGGTCGTACAGACATTAATGATGATCCACGTTCAGGACGTCCAAAAACTGCAAGCACGTCAGAAATGATTGATCATGTCCATGATTTGGTTTTGGAAGATTGCCGATCAACTGTGGTTGATTTAGCTGAGGCCACAGGTATCTCAACTGGGTCAGTTCATGAGATCTTAACTAATGAATCAGATTTGAGAAAGTTATTGACAAGATGGGTGCCGCATTCGTTAAATTCGGATCAAAAACGTATTCGCGTGAAATGTTCTCAACAACATTTGGATCGTTTCCAAAAGATAAAACTGACTTTGTGCGTGGATTTGTAACCATGAATGAGACTTAGGTTTACCACTATGATCCTGCATTGCGACAACAAAAGTGGACTGAGTCCGGTTGTTCAGCTCCAAAATCGACAAAGAAAGTCATGGCATCCGTTTTTTGGAATGCAAAAAGAATTTTGTTAATTGATTACCTTCAAACGGGGAAAACAATAACAAGAGAGTATTACTCAAACCTTTTGGATAAACTGGAGAAGAGAAAAGTCATTTTTCACCAGGACAATGCACCGGCTCACAAAGATGTTCTTGCAATGGCCAAATTGAAGGAGTTACGCTATGAATTGTTGGAGCATTCACCATATTCACCAGACCTGGCCCCCTCTGACTTCCATTTGTTCCGAAACCTCAAAAAATTCCTATGTGGCAGGCGTTTTTTATCAAATGAAGAAGTCATAGTAGCCGTAGATGAGTATTTTAGAGGTCTCGAGGAAAATCATTTCAAAGATGGGGTAAATGAATTAGAAAATTGCTGAAAAAAATGTATTGAGCTTAAGAGAGAATATACTGAGAAATAAATATATTTTAACTCATTATTTCACGTCATCTCACTGTTAGGCTACAAACTTTCTGAATGACCCAGTAATTTGAATGGTACCAGGAGTTGTTTTTCAAATATTGTTTTCTCTCGTAGTTTTCAAGGTTATCGATGTTTCTTCTTTTAAATAACTACATATATTTTCGTGTTGCATCGCGTAGCTCATACAAAATACTGTGATATGACCTTCAAACGATGAAGGTCAAACTTAAATTTCGTTTGTGAGGAGAATGCAGGCTTTGCGAGAAATGCTAACACCTGTAAATCATTAGAAAGTGTCTTGTGAGCAGAATCCCGAACCCTTGCAATCCCCGCGTACGTATACGTGGTCTAGCGGTGTGTGGACTCATACACAGTCACGCGCGAGCTAGGAGTCTCTGCCCTTAACATCGGAAGTTCAAAACGGTGATATCCCTCAAACGAAGATTGAAGAAAGGCAGAGTTCTGAAGATTTTGACGACCATTACACCACTTGCCAGTAAAATATGAAACGCGATAGCCAATGGGGATCAATACCGAAGGAAACGGTTGACGCTGTTTATCAGTATGTATGTCGATTACAAAGGATCATCGACGAAACTCCCAGCTGCAATCGTCCGACGCACAAGCGCCAGGGCTCGTTTGCGACACAGGATGGAAAATATAGGAAATTGCACTTGCACTGGAACGAGGAGTGTAATTTACAGTGGAGCCGAGGAGCCGAGGCCACTGTAGGCTAGATGGTCCCTATGAGCGCACCCCGGATGGCCTTGGATTTTCAACTTGAGAATCTACGCCTACAGCGACACAAGTAGCGCTCGGAGAAGAGGTTAAAAAAAAGAAGGGAATGTGTTTTTAAAGCCCTCTGGCTCGTACAGGAAACAAAGGAAGTTTTTTTGGGAGGTCGAAGAGCGAATAAGGTAAAAGATGTGTTTCACTCTGTCGCCATTATGAACGGCAAATTGCCTACGAAGTAATTAATCCTATCCTAAAACTCGGAGCGAAAATATCGGACCTCGGGCGGGACGCTAAAGTGAGAAAAAATCCTGATCCGAAATGTGGAAGCAGAAAAATGTATTCCGACGGCAAAGCAATTTTGTTTACTTAAGATCTCTAAAATCCGAGACACTTGACTTCGACGTGATCGAAAATACGTGCAGAATTTTAATCGTTTTTATTGCAACAATTAAGAAATTTTATGATGATTTTTGTTTTAAAGCAAGTAAGTGCTGAAATGAACTTTAGCATTGTACATAATTGATACTATCCGAAACATAACACGGAAATTAAAAAATAATAATTCAGTATAGTTACGTTTCTATTTAAAAATTACTCATTTATATGTAAAATCGACAATTGATTCAAGTGATTCTTATAATTAGACTTTCTACTGTATAATTAATTGTCTCCGTTATAAAACAATCACTTGGATCGATTTTCGATTTTACATATAAATAAACGACTTTTAAATAGAAAATTAACTATACTGGAATATTATCTTTTTAATGAAGTATTAATAATTTCAAATTGCAAATACGTGGCAACACTGTATACAACATTATCCGTAATCAGGAAAGCAATATTTTTCATATCGTATCTCTAATAATTTGATTAACTATAACACAATAATTGATCTAAAATTATTTAAGAGTAACTACAAATGCCGAAGAATAAAATTGATTCATTTCTAATTTCTGATCAAAATTATACGAGTAGGTACACTTTTTTTAACACGACTAGTTATTTTAGCGAGTGTGGTAGTTCTAATGTTTAAAAAAATTAGTTTCGGAGTATCTCGGTGGAAGAAGTGAAATCTGAATTTCATGAATGCAAAAGTATAAAAATGGACCCACCTAGAGTATGTCACCAGTACTGGAAGCTCTCGTAGTCCTCGTCAATGGTCCCTGTCTGTTCTGATCCGGCCGAGGCGTGCAATATATTATTTTCCGAAAAGCTTTCCGGAAACTATCGCTCAGGAAGGCGTATAGGAAAGGGTTGATGCAGCTGTTCATGTAGGCCAGGATGTGGCTGGCTATTTGCACCATTATCGACGTCGTTGTCAACGGGTACACGTCCAACGACTTCCTCACCAGAATTACCTTTATTAAAACACAAAAAGAATCGAATTAATTAACACTTGGACCCTTTACATCATTAATAGAGAAAACTAGGAGATTTTTAATTCAGCTGTTCAGCTAGTGGGCATAGAAAACCAGTAACACAATTTCCACAATACAGTGGCCGGAATTAATATTCGGGCGCTCTAAAAAACACGATAACTTTTTTAATATTGTACTATACGATTTGAACTTTTTTGGAAAGCTAGGGCAACTAGTTTACTACAGGATGTGAAAAGAAATTTTTTCAAAAATTGCAATAGATCGGAATTGTAGAAAAAATACTAAAAGTTGCATTTAGAGGTCCATATCGAAGTAAAAAAGGAGAAGTAGGTCCATTCAATTAGGATAACAATTCTTCGTCCGAGCAATTTCGATAGATGTCCCCGTAAATTATGTTTTTATTACATCGCTGACAGAAGTTGGGGAAAACGTTGCACTCAGCAATATTCGCGATATCGTCCGACGACGATTGGATCATTTAATGACGCAGCGAGAGATGATTCGTGATATACATACAAAAACTTACTTTCTATCGCGATAAACAAGATCCTTGTCTCGTTCCCGGGAACAAACATTTTCCGACAAAACTCAATCAATTTCGTCTTCTGATATTTGGTAGCCTCGCGATTACTATACACTGATCATTGCAAAAAAAAAACGCGTTCGAGTGGCGAGCGACAATCCGCTGCGTTCATCAAAATTTGCATTAATCTAAATGGTCCGGGCGGTCGATCTAGCAGTTCATTTGAAAATATCGTCGAAAATATCGTGGCCAAGAAGCACCGTCTGACAACACTATTCGTCGTTTGATGTCGAATTTTGTTGAGCACGGGACAGTGGGAGATCATCGACATGTCGTTCATCAACGCCCAAGACGTTCCAATGAACTGGTTGAAGCGATAAGAGAAAACCCACATGTGTCGTATCGTCACCGCGCTCAGCATTTTGGCGTCAGTGGAACCACCTTGCGGCGCATTTTGAAGGATGATTTGTATTTGTTTCCGTATAAAGTGCAATTGACTCAAAGAAGTCGCTCGAATGGTTGACACTGAACCTGACGAGACCCATTTCACACTCTCTGGCGCCGTTAACAAGCAAAATTGCCGCATTTGGGGAACGGAGAATCCACACGAGATCCATGAAACACCATTGCATGACCAAAAAGTGACTGCTTGGGCCGGCGTTTGCGCCA
>CM052254.1:1638885-1649437 GCA_028455795.1 Lasioglossum marginatum | reverse complement strand
ATATCCTCTGACGAAAGCAAATTTAATAATAATAATAATAATAATAAATTTATTGAAGATTAGCAAATAGAGAAATGGATCTTAAAAACCAACGTCCAACCGTGAAGCATGGGGTGGATCGATAATGGTATGGGGGTGTATGGGAGCCAAAAGTGTTGGAAATCTCGTTATTGTCGAAGGGATATTAGATAAATATAAATATCTGCAAATATTAAAAGATAATTTGAAACGAAGTGCGGAAAAATTAGGGGTAGTAGAGAATTTTCATTTTCAACAGGACAATAATCCGAAACATACTGCACACATCGTTAAACAATGGATCATATACAACGTTCTAGAAACATCCCCAAAGTCCGGACATCAACTCCATAGATCACTTATGGGCAGAAATCGACAGACAACTTAGTAAATATAATACTAATTCCATGGAAGCATTAGAAACCAAAATTTTTGAAGTTTGGAACAGTATAAAGAAAGATATTACTGAAAATTTGGTTGACAGCATGCAACGACGTTTGCAAGCCGTAATAAGTGCTCACGGTGATCCGACAAAATATTGAAAAACTGTAATTTGTTTAAAATGTGTACTGTTATTTAATTGTTCGAATACTTCTGTGGCGTTCATTTAGCCGATGTTACTAAGAAATGTTTTATAAGTATTGTTTATGTTATCAGGGAGACTTTAAATTTAACATGTATAATCATAGTCGTGGCCACGAACCCGGACAGTAAAGGCGCGTTTACTGTATTTGCAAACGGTGTTCAATGCAAATTTGCATTGAATCGGATGCGGGACAAGAAAGAAATTTATCACGCCGAGTTCCTTGTTGGACAGATTAAAGTGGTACTAACCTGGATAGGACACCAACAAAATGCAAAAACGCCGACGACCACGAGCACCAGCCTCGTGACACGTCTTCTTCCGCGACGACTCTCGGCTGTGACGCGAGATCGACGCCACAGTCTGACGAGCATGCAAATGTAAAAGAAGCATATCAGCAGCAGTGGCAGCAGATAGCTCATCAGGAAAAACGAGACTTGGAACAACGGCCAATCATAGTCCGATAGGACTCGACAAGCCGTCAGATTCGCCGACGACGAGTTGCCTTCGTCCTGAAACTAAAATGAAATATATATGTAACTACGTCGGGGAATAGATAGCGCGTGAACGTGTGTGCATTCCACGATTTCGATCGTGATCAGTCGCAATACGGAAAACATTCTTCGCCGAACGTGAGCAAGTTTCGAATGGCTCCGGCGACAGATTTTTGGTCGCGAAGATTTAGAGGGCTTTCAGAGAAAGGAGCAACATGTGTGATTCGAAAATATTAGGTTCGTGCGAAAACGATTGTAGCTTTGAAGCAATTTTGAAACAATACTTATGTTTAAACAGCGGATATTTATGCAAAATAAAGATTTTCCACCTGAATTGCAGCAAACCGGAGTGACATAGAAATTTATCTACTCTCTTAACACTTTACTTACCGGAAGCCTATTAATAGGATTTTCAATAATTGTGCTGTACCAAAAGAAAACATAGAAATTTTCTTTTACATTGCAAACTTAAATGAAACTATTGGATAACGTTATTGAAGGTGACCTGTTAGTTCTCAATAAAAATTGCTATTGAAGCTTCCATTAAAAAGTGTTAGCCATGTACCATAGATTTTTCAAAATTATGCAATAGTCACCGGTCGGGAATGTGTTAATATGTTCAATGGTTTGAAAATGATGTAAAATATTTTTGAATTCGTCTAATGTTTTCCATGTTTTAAATTACACCTACTCATTTTTCTCATAAAATCAGGAATCAATTGTAGGATTTATTAAATAAATAGGAATTACTTGTGTTTTACTCTTGTGAACTTTATTGTTATTCGTTATGATAAAATTCAAACATCTGTACGCTTTTACTTATAATTTAAAAAGCTTATTTATTGGTACTTAAGGGACTTAGTAGTACCACCTACAGCTTAAGTCGTAACGAACAAAAATTACACAGAGATAAGTAAACCCTATATTTCTTAAATAATTTATTTAGATACAAATATTTGTATCATATCATTGTCACATATTTCAGTACAAACGTCACAAATATATTTCTTTTTTTTTTGTTAACTCCAGCGCAAAAATCGTGCACCCATGTCTTGCATTTTAGGCATTGAATCACGATTTTTTTAGAAATTTTTGTTATTGTAAGTTACTTTATTACAAACAGAATGAGGGAATGAATGATTTCGTTAATTATGAACTTCAAATAACAGAAATGGAATAGAAATACTGATATTGAATATGATATATAATATATATATGAGTTTTGATTCGTATACAGGTTCCTTTAAACTTCATAAAGTACGCGTTACTTTATACAAATAATTTGCAGATCTTATTAATTATATAGCATATTTGCGTAATTGAAAGTTAATATAATAAAAAGTGTAATAGATTTTATGCTTTCGTGTTTTCATATTCGAGCTTAAATTTATTCTCAATGGAGTGAACTTTTTATTCGATTCTAGTTTATGTAAATTAATCAATTTCTTTTTAACACTAAAACTACCGAGCACTGGAAGCGATTAAAATGTTTTAGCTGATAAAAATGACAAGGTTCTATTTATTTAGATTTCGTGCAATTTTTATTGCAATATGTGCTTGGATAAAGAAATTTATCGAATCATTTTCCATGTAAGCAGCGTCATAATTTCAATAATTATAAAATAAAATATGCATGACCGGTCATTTGACCGGCAGTGGTAGGTTTAGTGTTGAAAAAGACGTAAGCTATAAATTTAAAGTATATCCACTTTTCGAATAGCTGTTAAAATGACGCAAAAAGTACAATAATTGTTTGTTAATACAAAAAAAGGCAAGGCATTATGTAATGGCTAACAGAAATAGAAAGATATGCGATGCTGCACACAAAAAAAAATGAAGGTTTGCGATCGGGTCTTTACGGAAACACAGGACTCGAAGTAATTCGACGCTGCGCTCGTTACACTAAAATTGAATTTCGCGAAACTGCTTGTAAATATCTGTTCCGTTTTATGCATACGGGAATAATAGTTTGGGAAATGCGTAGCTAGCTTTTCATTCGAAAATCTGTGCTGCATGTAAACGTATCGACGATCTAGGAAAGAAAAGTCAAGGACAACAGAAATGTAATTCTGCATTATCATGTTAATTGAAAATTAACCCTAGGCACTCCTTTGTCGAGTGTGACTCGACATCAGAGAAAGAAAAATGTAAAAGAAACGGGTTTTTATATGCATTTGGTTCTTCCTTTATTTATTTAATTCCTTATTTTTTAGTGAAAAACAAATATAAGTTGCACAAATATAAATTATAACAAAGTTTGAGAGCTATATTTAATATAATTAGTAAACAAAATTGTTTAAAATAAGTAGCAGTCAAGGAACTGTCCTTTGAATTAAATTTCAAATAAAACACTTAAAATAGGAGGAAATTGTTGGCAATAAAATTGAAAAATAATTCGCAGTGCAAAAGGTTAACATCTATCGTTGCATAATAAATACAATTTTCAAAAAAAATTCAAATAATTCCTATTCAATTCTTCAGTGCTAATAACTGATACATATTGTGTCAATAACTGTACCAAATGTGCCAATGACTGTACTGTTTGTCTTACAAAGATTTATGACTCGTAAAACTGTTTGATTTTGCTGAAAAATCTCTATTAGCTTATAATAATAGCAAGTTAAGCTCGTTTAAACATTTCAAAAGAAGATAAAAAGATTTTTACTACGATTTTGGCTTAGGATACCAATCATTGTACAGTTTACCCTAATTAGAACGAAGCGCCAAATAAATGATCCTCGCGGTTCTCTATCAGCCAGGCGAACGGATGTGCCAGTTTGCAGCTCGCGTATCAGTGGACTCTTTTTTTTTGTATGCCAGATTCTCGGTAGTTCAAAGAACAAGCAGAGTTTCGAATGGCGTGCTTTTCGGGCTATTGAGTTTTTAACCATTTTATGGTATCGGAAAGCAGTCTGAATCAATGCGATCCATCATAACGAGTAATCGGATTAAAGGAGACCGGATCAATCAAAAGAGCTGCACGCAACGGACAGGATTTTTCGCGTTTTGCGCGACATGGCCAGAACAAACCGAATCAAAAAGCCTTTGGATATCCCAACGGAAGTATGTATAGACTCCAATTAGAGCGCTCGATCACGGAAGCAAAAGCGAAAAATACCTCTCGCGATTAAAGCGTTGCCTGCCGAATCAGCAGCCATCCAGATTTCACAAATCGAGCTAATTCATTTGACACTTTACCTATCGCCAGTTTGCCAACAGATCCTTCAACGTCGCGATTTAATGATGGAGAATTTCTTAATCCTTGTGCCAATACCCTACATTGTTTATAACATTCGATAACTTTTTTTTAACATTGTTTATTCATAAAGCTCGCTTTAACAACGGATCATTAGCGGCCAGGTTAATCTACCGTGGGTGTTCAAATTACAGTGAAGTCGCGATATTTTTCCAACGGTCTTTTTTTACGACTGCGTCTACCACGCCGACCGCGCCGAAAGTACAAACGAAAGCCGAACACAGAAAAGGACAGCATGTAAATACGGATCGCGCGGACGAAGCGTATCGGTGTGAACCACTACTAATCCAATTGCAAAGCTTCTTTATTTCTCATTATTTTATTATGGAACATTCACCAACTTATTTCTGGCATTTTTCTGATTAAATTGACACTAAACACGATTGAACATTAAACACTGTTTGAGAAAAGTATCAATTACACTGGTGGAATTAATTCTGGACGCTTTGAATAAAAATATTGTTTATTTCATAATTGTGCAGAAAATGTATATTCTGCTATGCTAAATTGATACCGTAATATTTTGATTGTAATCTATAATGTTTATGCTGAATATTTTCACATGATTTGTTTCGTAAATGTTTTAAAATTTTAATTTAAAAAGATCTGGACTGTTTTGTTATTTTTGTTTTTGTGCCTGGCAACACGAAACGTCGCATGATGTGAAATAGCCAATCACAGGATGCACAGGGTTCATTGTAACAACCAATCAGGAAGGCCTTGACGATCTTTACAAACAATTTCATCATTGTTTTAGTCAGGCATTGTGTTTTCAGAAGTGAGGACCTCAGCAAAATTTTTAAAACTGTGAATAACGACTAAAATGGCTTCGAATACCTCGAAACGTGTTGAAATTGTAATATTTATAGTATATTAAAAGTATGGCTGTAAATGGTCTTTTTACTGATTTTTTTATATAAGCGACGCGACGCCCTAGAATTGAAAAACAATTATTAGAATATAAAATATAACTGATCATATTTAAAATTTAAGTAAAAATTTGAAAGTGTCTAGAATTAATTCCACTAGTGTATTTACAGGCCTTCTATCGGTTCAAAGCAATAATAAATAAATCGATCAATGAATTCTAGAATGAAAATCTCAGTACTCTAAATTCTTATTATTAGACTGAGGGTCTTTATGCAAAATAAAAGTTTCATAAAGCAATTATCAGAGAAACGTAGATTCACTAAAAATATATTTCTCCATCTAATCATTTTAATAAGCCTAAAAAATATTGTAACAATATTCGGAAATTCTCCTCACATCTTCAGACTGTTGTATTTCATCATGTTTTCTTAAATGCATAACCCGCAGTCTACTTATTATTGCCATGATTGCCATAAAGCGATTACGGAACACGTAGTGTTCAAAATTCAGTTTTATGATGGCGTTAACGCGTTAATTGCGCTTTAAAGAAGCAACGACAGATTAATATCGGCAATAGAAACGGAATATACGAGTTCCTGGGTAAACGTTCAAATAATGGAACCGTAGCGATTTCACGTAATTTTGAATTAAGCTTGCGTTAATGTGCGCTAATATAATTACTTGCCAAAATGTAACGTTTGTTAAATTCCTATTGTGAAAGTTTCAAAGCAGATTAATTTTCATTTAATAGTCCAGTAAAAGGATCGGGCAGATTCTGGAATTTGCAATCGTATAATGAATTATATCGTATTCAGAATATTATTACACAGGGTATTTCATCTAAAGAAGGTGAGACGCCCTGAGATGAAGTATACCCTTCATAATACCCTGAAAAAAATTTTGTTCTGCGTTCTTTCAAGATCATACTTTTTACCTGCGAAACGTGTGCTTTTTCCGATTGCATCTTGCAGTGGATGGAAAAATACACTAGTGCAATTAATTCTGGACACTTAAATTTTCACTTAAATTTCGCATTTATTCAAATTATTTAATATACAGGGTGTTTCAGCTGAAGGAGGCGGCCTACATATCTCCGTTATTTTTAATGGCACGAAAAACATTTATGGCATAATTTAAATGGTATCGAAGGAGGAATATTATAGCAGAACAATTTTGGACAGTAAGTTCAAATGTAATCCTAATATTATTTTTTGGTACTCAAGATCACCTGAAGGTAATAACTTCAGCATATTCAAACGTATTTTTTCAGCCGCTACAAGATGGAATAAAAAAAAGTAAGTTTTCCTGATAAAAAATAACGATGACCTTAAAAAAACTATGAAGAAATAACCGGACAAAAAAATTGTTTTTCTGTGATATTCCTCCTTCGATACCATTTGAATTATGCCAAAAATATTTTTTGTGCCATTAAAAATAAATAATAATATAATTGAATAACCTAGCAAAAATAATTTAATATCCTAATATTATATTGAAAACGGTATTAATTTATTGTTAAAAGATCCAACGACGTATAAATAATATGTTTCGACATTGTGATGGCTGAGTTCGTATTAACACTAAATCTACCACGAGGAGACCAATGACTATTATTAGATTTTTTATTTGACAATTATTGAACTTGTAAAAGTGTTTTCATGGGTGTTTTCAATTACATTTATTGAATATATTTTTTGACTCCAGTATATATTATAGTAAAAATCGCACAAAATATAAATAAATTTAATCTTGTTATTTTTATAATATTATACACATCAGTCACTTTTGATGGTCGGTAGGTTTAGTGTTAAAAGCTAGCTTTATAATAAGCTTATAATAAGGTAGGTTTGCTAATCTAGTTTAACAAATAGATTAGCAAAGTTTAACCACGAAGAGCAAAATCTGGTGTCATAGAGAAAAATCATGGTTTTGAAGATGGAGGATGTTCTGGCCGCAAGGCACTTGTTTCTTTTGACAAATTTCTAGATAAAATTTAAAATCCAAACACTTGCAAATGACTTACCTCGCCATGAACAACGAGGGCAGGGGTAGAGATCGCGAAGATAATCACCCACGCGATGCAAATAGCAAGGATCGCACGACTTTCGGTCCTCCATGATATCGAAGTGATTGGATGAACCACTGCTAAATACCTGTAACAATTCATAGACATTTCTTGTTATAAATTGCTATAGTATTCCGACTTTAAGTATGCTAAATATGAAAAAGACAGGATCAGAATTTAAGACGATTTCAAAATGCAGAAGCAATCATTATAGAAAATCTGGAAAATTACATCTAATAGAAACTACAACCTCAATAATAAATTACATGTATCCTTGTATATGCTTGCATTTTTCTCGAAACCACTTTTTTCGAAACTGTCGCCACGATATCTTCTAGTTGAACAATTTTCGTTATAAATTGCTATAGTATTCCAACTTTAAATATGCTAAATATGATAAAAAGACAGGATCAGAATTTAAGACGATTTCAAAATGCAGAAGCAATCATAGAAAATCTGGAAAATTACATCTAACAGAATTGACGGAAAAAAGGTCTCGAAAACCAGAATACTATTTCTTATTCTATGTGCAACAAAAGAAACCTAATGCAAAAACTTCAATGGTTCTCCTGAAAAGAATTCCTAAGAATTGGTGAAAAAATGGTCTCCAAAACCAGAATACTATTTCTTATTTTATGTACAAGAAAAGAAACTGGAAAGCTGTTTCGTCGATTCTGTTCACAGAAAAAGTATTTAGTATCGCTGCAGAATTCTTTTCACGATCAAATTAATAATCAAACCTGAAGCTCGCAGAGTATTTGGAACAATAAGATTAACTATTTGTGATCAATTATTAATATATAAGTTATATAGATAAGTTATATTATAATTGTAAAAATTGGAGTATGCATTTTAATTTATTATAATCATAGTTTATATTCTAATCTATTCCACGTGTCAATTTTTTTAACACTGTCGCCATGAACCAGATATGCCACCATGCGTAAGATACGCATATTTTATAAATATTATGCCACTGTTTGTTTACATCATGAATCGGCATACATAGTTCATTTTTTTTTTCAAGTAAATTCGAAGTTTATTTAATTATGAAATCAGTTTTCAAGATTACGTAATATTTCTGAAGTTCAAAAAAATGACGTCTACAAAAATTTCTTGAGCAACAGTTAAATTAGAAAGTCACTTAGAAAAGAAGAATAATTTATGATTGAATTAACATGAGTCACATTTCGCATATGCATAATTTAAAATAAGAAGTTATGTACGTGAAAAGTGAATATTTGTCAAATACAAAGTGGAACATAACAAATTTGATTTTAGATAATCCAGAATAGAAATTATATCACTATCCACAGTTTCAAAATTATTTAAATAAAAAGAATTTTTTAATATACCACGTTTTTAAGATGAACTAAAAGGTATAAAATAATTTTTCCTAACCCCACACAGATAGTCCTGAAAATTTGTGATTGTGAATTTTGAGTAGCTATGAAAATACTTGTAAGATTTAAAACGAAAAACGTGGGGCGCATGCAATAGCTAATTGATGCATGAATAATTCATCTAAGTCACTAACAATTTTATTGCACTACACTCCTTACTATTATCTTGCACCCCACGTTTTTCGTTATAAATCTTATAAGTATTTTCATAGCTATTCAGAATCACAAATTTTCAGGACTATCTGTATGGAGTTAGGAATCTGTATGAGGCTAGGAAAAATTATTTTATACTTTTTAGTCCGTCTTAAGAACGTGATATATTAAAAACTTTCTGTATTTAAATAATTATTTTCTGCTTTTTAGAAGAACAGACAGACAAGAAAGCGAGTTAATATTGCATTGTCATTCAGTTCTGAGCTATGTTTCAAGTTTCAAGTCTCTAGCTCATCGGGAAGTTAGTTTAAAATCAATTGCAAAATTTGTACCGAACATACAAACAGATAGACAAGAAAGCGAGTTAATAAAAACGTGGTAAAAAATGTGGGGAAAGACGGAAAGAAGATTAAGAAAAGGACAAAGGAGGAAGAGGAGGGATGAGAGAGAGAAAAAGAGAAAGAGTGTGAAAGAAAAAAATATATATATTACATTTTGTACAGAGATAAAGAAGAATTGTAAAGCGTCTGTATTGTAAAGAGGGCGGGATTGCCTTGTAACCCGTAAATGGAACAAGAAATAAACATACATACATACATAATATATGTATAAGTTATATGCATATTAATGACGGCTGTGTATAACAATTGCAATCCTCGAGAAACGAAATGGAGTTAATAAATAGGTTAACTACGGTTAAAACATATGATACATGTGTGAAATGTATGAGATTCATGCGACATTAATGGCTGTGATTTATACCGATGTTGCTATTTTTGGGTACAGTAGTATGTATCATACATAATTTGCGGATTAACTGTGACGAACGTGTTTACTCCGAAAATGTTTTACGTATCATATACCCGGCAAAATGAATGGACAATCATTCACGGTAATCGACTTGGATAAAAGCCAACAGATTGAATTATGCAGGTTACTGGGAACTCACGATTAACCTAGTTGTTAATTGCAAGCTCATGACACGAAAACTGTATCAAGGATAACACTCATTCGTAAATGGTTTGTCATTAAATGTCAAAATAAACGCCTCCTGTGCACATAAAAATTAAAGAAGCACCTTAATTTTTATAAAATTTTCCCTTCTCTAATCCAATCATTTTGTATTACTAAAAATTTCAAGTTTCTCTACAAATCTATTGTTAAAGTATTTGCTCTTTGTATTTGCAATAAACTGCACACTCGATATGAAATGTGCATTATCAAATTGAATGCGAATCGCATCTCTCCGAAGTGATAAAAAAACACAAAACTGACGACAATAATAGATAAAAATAACAAACACGATATTTATGAGGATGAAATAAAAAGATTTAATGTTTTCGCATGGGATTTCAAAGAGTATAGAGTTTTATTTAATTTTTAATTTAATGATAGCAATGAACATGTTTTAACGCAAGCTTTCATAGAATTTAAAACATTTTTATGACATCTGCGATTTATTGAAAACATCACTCCAAAGTGGAAGAAACACAAAACAGACGATTATAGTAAATATAAATAACGAAGTGACTGTTTTAATTCAAGCTTTCATAGAATGTAAAACATTTTTATCTGCAATTTATTGAAAGCGTCACTCCAAAGTGGAAGAAACACAAATCTAACAATAATAACAAATAAAAATAACGAAGTGACTGTTTTAATTCAAGCTTTCATAGAATGTAAAACATTTTTATCTACAATTTATTGAAA